>JAUCNO010000460.1:2003317-2021588 GCA_032353835.1 Enteromius viviparus
AAAAATTATCGGCGTGACGTCATAATTGCCATTATCGGCCGATAATTATCTGTGGCCGATATTATCGTGCATCCCTAATAAAAATGTAACACAGACTCTTGACTGGCGTTTAATATCTGACGTACGCTGCATTAAATAAATGCATAAATTGAATTGATGAATTAATAAACTTCGAGCAGTTGTGGGTTTGATATATAACAGTCTTGTTGGAAGCCTGTGACGTAGAGAGAGGAACATTTAGCTTGATCCAACTCATTCTGTAAACTAAAAAGTGTCTGCTGTAGCAACTGGAGGTTTATTAAACAAAATCCCGCTCAACTGTTATTGAAATCCAGATGTGCTATGTTAAGGAGAGGTAACGTCCCTCAGCTTTTTATTCAGTAGCATTACGATTAAAAACACTGTTAGCAGAGTTACTTTTGGGTCTGGGCTGGATATGTTTACTAAAGAAATCATTAAATACATCCCCCTTTTCGTGGGCAGAGGCTGAAGGAATGTCAGGACAATGTTTCTAGCTTGGCAGGGGTGAGCGGCGAAACAATGGCTGTTGGGCCGCAGTGGCATAAAGCGGCCTGGAATCTGTGTCTGTGCTATCTGCTCTACAGACATAACACGTGTTTGTGGAGATTCTGTTGGTCTGGAGCTGGAGACGAGACGCTGGACTCTGATGGCACGGCTGGAGGGACTTCCTGTCCAGCGTATGAATTGGAAAGTCATGAAGATCCAGTCGTGCGATGGGTTGGCTGGGCCGCATCTGGCTGGCCCTTTCTTCTCCGCCGATAGCTGCCATCAAAAGACAAAAGTGTCTTTGTAGCCATGATTTTTTTGGAGTCACTTCAGGGCCTTGCGTGACTCGCCGATATAAACTGTATAAAAGCAATTAAAGTTGAAGGAAATGGCGTGTGAGGGAGCGCTGAACACCAGCGTCTTTGTAGAAATGGGCAGAAATAGAATAAATAGAGTTAAAAGAAACTCAAGTGATGTAAACAAACGGGTCTCATACTGTTATAATAAATTAGTCGCTCGGACAAATCTAGATTATAAAGAGTGATTTTCAGCATCTGGACAACAGAATAAAGAAGACCTATGTCTAGATACTAGCAAAATAAACATTATTAGTGGTTATTATTATAAACTTTTTTGTACTTTTTTTTATACTGTGTATATTTATTATGCATATATAAATATAATAATATGCTTGTTTATATATTTAAGAAAATACGTAATGTTTTAATATGAAATTTATTTATGTTATATAAAATATAAAAATAAAAATGCATACATTTTCAGATATGTAAAAATTTTCAAAATATTTGCTGTATGTGTGTATTTATATATACATAACAAATAGATCACACATACATCACGGAAACAAAAGCTTTTATTTTGGATGCAATTAATTGTAAAAAAAAATTATAGCACTAATTTAAATATATTACATAGAATAGTAATATCATTAAAATTATTTTTAATTCAGTGTTTTAACCATATTTCAGACAAAATAATAATAAAATTACTTATAGAAAAGTCCAGCTGCGTTTAAGTATAACACAGTTAGGACTATTTAGCAATCACCCAAGAAGTTCTTTGTCACTGGATCAATCAATATACATTAATTTATACCAAAGCAAATCAATCTTTATAGGTTGCATGAGGTAGAAATAGCTTTTTAAGGTAACAATTGCAGGTTGCCATATTTCAGTGTAGTCACACATGCTATACATGTATTTTATTTGTTCTTAGTAACTCAAATACATGGCGCTCCATTGAAACAGTCAGTGGTATTGTGGTGTTTGCAGACAAAAGCCAGTGTTATGAAGTGCTCAGTAAGCTCATTGACGTCTACAATAACACGAGAGCTGCGTTTTTACACACGGCAGCAGCTGATGGGGGGCTTCTGGGCTCACACACATAACCTATACAGAAAAGGCTTCTGTTATTTATGGTCCTCACAACTAGACAGTGTTCCTCTGCCTTTGTTTGAAGCCTCATCTTTACCGACTGTTTAGAAGATTGTGTTCTGTGCAGTTCTGCAGATCTTGAAGGCCTGACCGGACAGTGTGATCATAATTTTAATATTAGACCAACATTAACATTCACATACCATCAGTGCAACTGATTTTTTGTTTTTGCTGGAACAAGAAGTGTCAAAATCTCATCACACCAAGGCAAATGTTTGGTATGACAATTTAGTCAAATTTTTTATTTAGTTTTATTTTTTTTTATTTTTTGTGAGTGCACGCAATTTTTTTATTTTCAGACCAACAAACAATCAAAAGAAAATGCAAAATTGCTCCGGTGGTGCTTGAAAACAAAAAATACTCACAAATCATTGCGCAACTTTCCGACAAGAGAATACATTTTTATTGCCACCACACTGAAGTAACCACTGCCAGTTTCCATGTCTACAATAACAGCCATTAATTCAAAGTGAAATGTTTTTCACACCAAATGTTTTTTTAAGAGAAAAAAATAGTATGTCTGCTTTTCTATTATCGCCACCTACTGTCAGGGAGTGAATTACCATTTTATAACGTCGATTGCTATTTATTTCACATTAGAAACATCGCATGTGCATATGAGATAAGCTAAAAAAGCTTGATTTTACAGGTCGTTCTATTCCAAAATGTGTAAGAATCCTAGTTAAATTAACCTGTTGACAAGTTTAGCACACATAAATCTAGTTTAATAAAATGTTTAATGGAACAGTCATTCGAAGGCAACACTGCCGCTTGCTCAAGTAACCTGCAAGAACATCAAATCTGTCCGTCTAAAAGATTTACATAGAAAAACAATGAAAAAATAGCACATTGGAATGAAAAAACGTATTCTTTGTCTACGCCCCCTTAGGGTGCAGTGGTTTATTGACTTTTTTTGTAAAGCTGAGTCCTAACTTACACCATGATGCCATCACTTTAAACATCGTAAAACAAAGAACCCCTTCAAACGGTTGATTTTCTCCATGCACGGTCTTATCAAGCAGATAAAAGCGTATTTCTACACTCAGGGCTTTGATTTCATTAATGTACGTTTGGCAGTAGAGCAAAGAAAGAGTTTAAGTTAACTAGGCTGTTCTGCACCGATCAGTCGATCGTCCAGATGCGTTTAGTTCGCAAATAATGCCAGATAGAGGATGAAAGTGTTTTGACAGCGACTGCTTTGTGTACCGCGGCGCTCCTCTGAGCTCGATGCCAAAGTGTTTTACGACGTTTAAATAAAGAAGCAGGTTTGTAGCTCTTCAGTGCCTCTTGTACACAGTGTTGCTGACCGTCAACAGACATCCCCTTCTGGGAAGACATCTGTAACCCTTTAGCAGGGGAGGATGGAAGATTTCGATGCACACGGCCCTCATATCTCTGTCAGTTCACTGATGGTGACCTAAAGTACTGGCCCAGAAACTGTTTACCGTTTCTTCATTAGCGTTGTTTGCTAAAGCTTTGCTATTGCTCATACTTAAAGAGATCTTCCCCTAAGAATTGTATTTGTTTACTCATTTACTCGCCCTTATGTTGATCCTGTATGACTTGCTTTCTTCTATGAAACATAAAAACACATAAACTTACCAATAAATAAATACATATATGTTAGTACCTTTAGTCCACACATTTGAAGTCAGTGGGCTCAAGTGTTGTATGGTTCTCGGCATTTTTCAAATTATCTTCACTTAAAGATCCATTTCTAACCCTTAAGGTTCAGTGCAAACTGAGTCATCATAATTTTTTCTTCGCAAAATGCAGAAAATCTAACCAGATTTTTTTTAGGACAGACAAAAGTTCTGAAGGCAATTTGTAAACGTGATTAACACAAATGTGATTGATTATATATTTCATTTTTATTTGAGTTTTAGTTGTTTCTGATATCAAGTTAAATTCAATCAAAAAATAAGAAACGTTGTGTTGCCAGCTATTGGGAATGATGTAAGCTTACGTTTTTGGTTTTGTTTTGTTTTTAATATAATGTATTTTATTTATTTCAGTTATATATTCCTTGTATCTCAGTTATATATACTTATTTCAAGTAACAAAAGTTTTTTTCTTGCCTTCTTTTAGTTCCAGCTAGCCATAATAACCCTACTCTGCTCCTTATCACACCTTATCATTGTCGCAACGTGTTTTGCACAGAAAAAATGCTGTAATGTATTTCTTCTACTTTAAAACCTGGTCTAGTTTATTTTAGTTTAGTTGTACTTACTTTATTCAAATAGAACAAAATGTTATATATATAATTATTTGCTGTGCCTTTGCATTTGAAGTATTTTAGTAGTTTGTGTAGCTCTTCACTGTGATTGTTTTGGTGTGGGTATGCGGTCTGATTTTTCCGTGAGAGGTATTTTCCATGTGCTTTGCTGGTCTCTGCACCCCCTCTCCAATAAGCAGTTGAAAGCGATGGCTCTGTCTACAGGAAATGGAACTGCTCATTTCCTTTTGTTCATGAGAATAATGGCAGGAGGGACGCTTTGGGCAAAGTAAAAACAATAAACATGCATTACGCACTTCAAAGAACGGTTCAAAAGGAAAACAGAAAATAAGAATTACGTATTTCCAGAAAATGTTAGTTTACAGTTTTGACACCTGCTGTCTTACAGTCTCTTTCCATAGAAAATACCCTCAGCTGTAGATCTGCTCCAGCTTTACTTCTGCCTGGAATCACTGCTTTAACAGCCCAGTATATACTTAAACATTAAATGATATAAATAAACTGTATATATATATATATATATATATATATTTTTTTTTTTCTGAAATATTTCACACTGAAATGTCGTTTCAGACATAAAAGCAGGGCACATAAAAGCAGATGTTCATCAGAATATTTTGCTGCTATATTCTATATACGGAAAAAAAATGGAGTGCACTTTAACAAAATTTTAAAAAGAGTGTTTACTACAAATATATACTTTAAAATTAACATTTAATCATCAATCGCATGTAAATCACAATTAAATGAGGCTGTTGTGGTTTACTTTTATATTAAATGAAAGATTTTCCAACTTCGTTAATATGTATTTTTATAATTGTGTTGTCTTTCAAAATTGTGTACAACAAAAGATTAGTAAAGCATTCTTTTAAATGCGCTGAATAAAATAGTTTATCTTAATATGTAATTAATATGATTTTATTTTATATTTAAAGTCAAAAGGTTTGATATTAATGATGTCCTTAATATGCAGAAATGCTAATGAGATAATACAGCTGCATTCGCAGTTTTCTAACAAAGCTTTGTGGGTGTTTGCTGTGGTTGGTGGTCAAAATATAATACTATGTTCTCTGCATATAAGAATAAGAAATTTTGCCATGTTTTACTGCCCACCAGGCAAAATGATTACTATCATTACAACCATGGTTTCCTGTGTTTTGTTATCACTTTATAGCCACAGTTATATTGTACAGAAAGCATCTCCATGAGCTGATTGCATTGGTAAACAGTTTCTGTGTGTAAGAGTTACCGCCCACTGAGTTGTAGGGGCGTATCAATGACTGGGCGGAGACTATTGGGGCCACTCCCCCTCGCAGACTTGTTGACAGGCTGTGTGACCGACTCCTCCCTCTCTATGAGTTTTGTCTGTGGATGCATTGTTTTGGGCACTCCTCTAGCAGCAAGGGGGAAATGTGTGTGGTCGCTGGATTGGGGGCAGCAGCACAGCCCCTGATTCACAGCAGCGTCACCCTGTCCCATGTGATGCATTGCAGGATTCAAAGGGGGCTTCGCTGAAGGACAGCTTAAGCGTGATGCTTATTGTCTGTCTCTCTTAAAGGGTCTGGCATGCGTCTGATCTTTAAAATGCAATAGACGCCTATGCATTCCACTCACCACGTCACTGGCACGAAGGTGGGTGACAAGAGGAGGAGAGAAAAGAGTCAAATTTGCTCCAAGTGGCTCCTCCAAAGAATACACATTCCAGGAGAGCAATGCCTTTATGCCGCTGCCGAGGAATCTGTATCATCGAAAGAGTAGAGAGAGAGTTCCCAGGGGTTATTTTCTTTGAGTTTAATCGAATTTGACAGACCATTTAACAAGCGGCCATCAAAGTTTCTAATCTGAGGCAAGGTCTAAAGTTAAAGCTGTGTAGCACACCTGCCAATGGAGAGTGAACTGAGAGAGTTTACTGACCTTAAAAATGAAGCCAAAAAGGAATTAAA
Organism: Enteromius viviparus; assembly: GCA_032353835.1. Classification (NCBI taxonomy): domain Eukaryota; kingdom Metazoa; phylum Chordata; class Actinopteri; order Cypriniformes; family Cyprinidae; genus Enteromius; species Enteromius viviparus. The sequence continues at coordinate 2,009,458 of JAUCNO010000460.1, forward strand.
ACTATATTTATTTTAGCTTTATAACAATGTAATACTTCATTAGAAGAAACCTCAGTTGTTCAGAATCGACTTATAGTGTACTTCAAATCTTAAAAACGATATTTAAAATAACTGAACTTGAAAATGTTATGTTTAGCAAATAAAAGACACTAACTTGGAAGTGTCATGAAAGTAATAAGCAAGTCACAATAAGACATTATATTCCATAAAACGTATGCATTTAAAAGTAACTTTCCTCAACACTGCCTTCAAAGTTTTCCGTTTTAATAATATTTTGTCATACTTTATTTTGTTATCATGTAGAAATGCTTGATTCTAATTTTAATTAGTGTTATAACATGTAAAATATATGTATTTGTAGAAGTGCACTAAATTGCAATTTCGTCATTACGAATAAAAAAAAAAATTAAATAGATGACATACAAGTGGCAATTGGAATAACATTAAATTAGTTCTGTTAAAATAAACGTTTTTGTTTACATTTTATATGTGTGTGTTGTAGATTATATTATGTAAACAAAAGCTTTTATTTTAGATGTGATTAATCATAATTAATTGTTTGACAGCACTACATTAAATTAGATTTAAATTACGTTTAAAATAATTGCTTATAGTACTTTCTGAATTATATATATATATATATATATATAAGATGTACTTAAGTGCTACTTAAGTATGTACAAAAAGCACTTTTTAAGTTAATGAATTGTAATTTAATTGTAAATAAAATGCAATTAAAAGTCAGAAAACAGGAACAGCATCATTTTGCTTGCAATATTTTCGTTTTGGTCATTTAATATTCCACGTATGTGCTGCCACATGATGCGTCTGGAAAAACTTCTCTAGCTCTTGTTATTGAATGCACGCAAGTCGCAACAGATGTTTTCATTAGTAGCCGTTTTGCATGTCTTTGATTTAAATCACTCACGCCACTTACATCGTTTTTTAAGTTTCACATGATTTTAGTGTGAAAAGCAACTTATATTCTTATACTTGTTATATTCAATTTAATCTCAGAAATGATGATATAATGATGTATTTGTTTTTGACACAGGTTGAGTTTGTTGTAACCCTTTAGTATAAGCTGTAAGGGTTTAATTTTAGCTCTGGGAGTCATGTGCAGTGATGAGCAGGTCATGTAGTTGTTCTGTAGATGTAATCGGTCTCTTACTCATTATGAGCGTGGTTAAGCAGGTGTTGAGAGTAGAACAGGTAACACAGCATAACTGTGCGCTGGAGGTTTCTGGGAGCCGTGGGCCGGCTGATGTCTGAACAGATTACCCCTACAGGCAAAGAGACACCTGAGCCAAACCCAGCCAAAATCCTCACCGTGCCAGGCTTCAGTAACCGGCTGAAGCGCTGTCTCAGATTTGTTTAGTGTCTCGTTGTAGTTTTGGCTCTGGTGTAGTTACAGCCTCGTCACTCAATAATGCTTATTTGATTGTAATTAACTCCTTAACTAGAGATAAAATTGGAGATTTATGGTAACACTTACTGGTGTTTCATGAATGAGGCATCATTTGGGACTGTGGGAATCAGCGTTTCTCTTTGTTTGTTTCTTTCTTATAGTTTGATTTCACAATTTATTTTGGATTATTGCCTCAAAAAGTTAACAACCCATGACAGTTCAGAATGATTAGTGAATCTGTTCAATCTGCACAATACAAACTCTTATACAAACTCATATATAAAGTATATATATATATATATATATAATCAAAAAGATGGATGCATGGATGCATTGCATTTAAAAGACAAAACATTTCTCTTTTACACCACACTATACATGCTGAACCTTCATCAAAGAATCATGGGGGGGATCATGTGACACTGCAGAATGGGGTAATGATGCTAAAAATTCAGCTTTGCAATAGCACAGAAAACTGTTAATTTAAATTAATATTTAACTGTTTTACTGTATTTTTTAAATAATTAAATGCAGCCTTGGTGAGCAAAGGAGGCTTCTTTAAAAAACATTATTATATACAAGACATTATTTACAGACCAAAAACATGTGAATTATAGCATGTAAATATTTTTTAAGATTTTTCATTTTGATGTATTGTATCATGAGTAAATACTGAAAAAAGGCTAAATTCGCAAAAAATAAATAAATAATAAATTACGCTGGTTGCTGTGGTTTTTGAATACATACAAAAATTATTATATTCAGTTGCTTCTTTTACTTTTTTCTAATTTTTCTTCTATTTTCTTTAGATTTTTTAAATTTGCACCTTTGGGTGGAATCCCGGACATTTTTTCACATTAAATAAGATATCTTTTGGCAATGAGAGCAACAACACTTTTATATATATATATATATATATTCCGTAGAACGTAGCTGTTCTTGCTGGATTTCAAACAAAAAAAATATGGTAACATCATTTTAGGTTTTACAGTTTTAAGTTAAATTTACAATAAAATACCGTAATTTCTTTAACTGATATAATGTTAATATACCAACCTATTATAGTACTAAAAATATACTGATAACCACCAAATGCAGGTGGTGATGATAAAGTCACATGATGAGCAAAGCCCTTCACAAGAATAAGAAAAAACGTAGAAGAAAAATGGTTACTTCAAAGAAAAAACATCAAATTCAAACAAAATTTAAAATGCAATTTAGGGAATTTGAGTTTCCGCCGAAAAAGAGGTTTTTACCATAGCCTTTTAAATTTTTTTTAGTCAAATGCCTAATGTATTTTTTTCTTTATTTACCCACGTGTAGTAACCTTTTTTTTAAAAGAAGAACAAAAAATAGCAGAAATGGGAAAAAGCTCATTGCGTTTTTCAGCAAAGTGGAGCCAAGTGCATTAATTGAGCGAGCAAGAGAGCAGCCAATGGAAAGGAAAGTGTGTGAGAGCCAGAGTTCATTCCCATGTCTCCTGTAGGATTATTCACAATGAGTGCTTTGTCCCACAGACATCAGGGCTAATATGTGTCCACTCTTTATATTTGTACTTGCTCTGAGACAAGAGAAAGACGCTTGTGTGCCGTCATGAGCTGACGGGGGCTTGTGTCAAGCACTCTTTTGTTTTTTTTTGCGACCTCATTGAATGTGGCACAGTCGGCCGAGCTTTACAGTCGGCTGGCGTATGGACACACTTATCAGTTGCTGTAGAGGCCAGCTCAGGCCTTCCAGAGAATCAAATCATTTGGGCTCTTTGAGGAGGGAAATGCGCATTTCTATGCAGATAAACAGTGTGAAACAGTATTTGAAAGAGCTGTCGAGGAGCCCGGCGTGGATAGATACTCTTCCAACTCATAAACATAACAGGAGACATTGTGCTCTTTATCTTGGAGGGAAGAGGAGGGAAGGGGCAGTGGCGCTGGGTTAGACCCCGCAAGACTGTTTTCCAGCTGAACTCAGAGTCCTGGCAGTCTCATGGAAAAGGGCTGTGATGGTGCCTTTGGCCTGCAGCAGCTAACTGCAGAAAACCTTTAACTGACTCGATTTGAACCTTTCCAGCTGCTGGGGGATATTTTGATAGGTGTAGCTTTGCACAAAATTGCCTGCATTCTAACAGACTATTAAATAACTGTGTTATTAATACTACTATGGATTAGTTTTGTGTCGTCAAACAATGAATCACATTCAAAATAAAAAAAAAATTGTTTTTACATACTATATGTATGTCTGATTTGTTTATTTATTATGTATACACACACACACATGCAGTATATATTTTTGAAAAATGTACATGCATATACATATATTTATTTATATTATTATATTGTTTATTTTATAATATATTAACTAGGGCTGTCAAATGATTAATCATTATAAATTTCATATTTCAAAATAAACATCTTTTTGTTTACATAACATAAAGGACTTTACTGTGTATATGTATTATGTAAACACACATACATGCATGTATATTTATTTATTTAAAAAAAGTGTTATACTTTAGTGTTATTACAAATATTTATATACAATATACGTGTATACATGTAAATATTTTCAAAATAAATACATGCATGTTTGTGTGTTTATATATACACAATAAATATATGCAGGACACACATGTATTTTGTAAACAAAAACCTATTTTGGATGTGATTAATCAATATTAATTGTTTGACAGCACTAGTGCTGAATTAGTTTTTGTTTTTATTTTTTATGTTTTTGTTCAACTTGTGTTTTTGACATATTTATTAGCTTTTGTATAGGTTTTATGATTTCTAATTAGTTTTAGTTTAGTTTTTGTAAACACATACGTAAACTAAACTAACATTAGAAATGTTGTATTTACAACAAATTTATATTAAAATGTAACGTTGAATTTTATTTCTATTAATGATTTTTTTAATGGTTTAGGCTTTAGTTTTAGTTAATAATAACTCTTGATTTTATGAATCCAGTGGTAACAAAATTCCAACATGCTTATTCGTTTAATTTATTTGGTTCATTCTATACAGTAATTTCAACTGTATTACTAAATGTAAAATCATCATTCACATTTTGTATGTAAGCTCAATTTCAAATTCCAATTCCTTCATTTACAATGCAATCTTACAATGCATTACAACTAAAATGATAAAGATGGAGCAATTGGGGTTAGAGTAATTTTGGCTACTTATCACCACTCTTAATAAATGTAGGACTCTAAATTTTAATTTAGCAGTGACTCACGTGCTCTTTTGTTAGTGGTGTTACACCTACAACCAGTTACACCACTTACAGATTTTTGGATAAAGGGTGTTATCAAGTTGGAAGAAGGCATTACAAAAACAAACATTGATTTACATTGATTTTAATTAGTGCTGTAAAGCAATTGATTGCAATGAATCGCATCCAAACTCAAAGTTTATATTTATATAGTGTATGTGTTTACTTTATTATGAATGGATGAATACACACATACAGTAAATATTTTAAAATTATGTTTGTATATATATTTTCCTATATATTGCGTCATATATAAATATATTTAACATACCAACAATTCAACAATTTAAATGTAATACTAAATGTAATATATATTTAAATAATTGTCCTCCTAACTTGAAAATGCCCTATGAAATTAAATATTATTAGAAGATATTTTATATTTATTCATTATTTCTAAGTATTATAATAATGAAAATGTACTATTTTTTATAATTTATTAATTATTTAGTTGTTTTTCTTTATTATAATATTTTTTCTTTTGGGATTAAAATTTTAAATTACATATTTCATAAGTACTTTCTTAACCTAAAAACTGGTCAAATTTATGTCCTTTTATATTTGTATGTATGTATGTATGTATGTGTATATAAATTATTTGTTTTCCATTTATCTGAAATTGCCTCACATAATCTTCCACTGGAGCTGTACAGTGATCTAGAACACAGTTATACACTTTGTAAAAGTTATATTTGAGCATACTATTGCACCTGATTTCTAGTGATTATCGTTGTCTTGACTACAGAGACCGTCTCTGCATTAAATAAATAAAGTTTAATTCTCGTCATAATACATTACCATTATTACTCTGTTGTTCTATTTGATAATGTTCAGTGCTTTGCTACAATCTGTATTGTTAAAAGCACTATATAAATAAAAGTGACTTGACTTGACTTGACTTGAAAGTCTTGATGTGACAAGAGGGTGCGTACTTAATGACAGAATGTTAATTTTTGGGTGAACTATTTCTTTGCATTTCAGCCTGTTTCTCATAGAAAATGATCTCATGGCTTCAGAAGACTTGAAATATGGTGCATGATTCAATGGGTATTATATATTTCAAGAATTTTTTTATAGTGATATGTGTCCTTTTTGCAACTTAAACACTTCAGTCTCTATTTATTATAACTGCATGTAAAACACAACCCAATCTCAGTTAGAAAACACTAATATTTTTACATTTTGGGATATTTGAGTTGTGAAAACCTATAAATATACACTCCTAAACCTAGCTCTCAGTGAGGTGCAAGCAGATTATATGAAAACATACAAATGAGTTCATATGATTTCGTCACCAAAACATAAAATTGTATTACAGTTAACTATTCAAGTGTGGGAAAACAACATACTGTACAAGCTTCAGGATTTTTTTTCTTTTGCATTCCATGAAAGAGATGAAGCCATAAGGTTGGGAGCAGTAATGTAAATAATGACAAACTTTAGCTGAACTACTTCTTCAATGGAAAGTTGCTGTGGCCTAGCTATTTTCAGTGGACTTGACAAGATGTCACTCACTGTAATCCAAACTGCCAAGCACAATGTCACACCAAGAATATTTTAAGATCATTGGAAGCTAGCCAGCATGATGTTCTTGAGAACTACTTTGTTTAGAAATGCATTTATTTCTAGAATTTTACTTGTGCATAACAGTGAACGTACAGGATGGTTCTGATTCCTGCAGCTAGAACTGTCTACAGAGTTTGTGGAGGAGCCAATGTTCCCCTGCTTAGTCGAAAAAGCAAAGAGCTGTTGTCGTCTGGTGGTGTTTGTCCTTTGAGTGGGAGCTGTGTGCGACCGCTGTAGGGGGGCCTACTGCTGATGCACCGTTGGCCATTTTAAGGACGCAGAGTCATTCAGGAAAAGTCGGCAGCCCTCTTCATTAACTTCAACACTATGGGTCAGCGAGACCCGCCTGGAGATGTCCAAGTGAAAATCGCCCTGTGTTGTGGTCATGGACTCAAATCCATGATTGGTAATATTGCAGTGTCATTGATGTGGTACATTGGTAAGAAACTTTTAAACTTAACTTAAAGTTTGCATTAAATGGCGCTTACAGTAAAATAACTTTGTACCAAAAATTCATTTCTTAGTATTTTACTCAAATAAATAAATATTGTTTAAAATGCTACCATCCTCTGGTAACTTTTTTTTTCTTGTTTTAAAAAATAAATATAATTATGCTAAAACAAGAAAAATACACAATAATTTGCCAGCTGCTGGGAAAAAAAAATCATACTAAAACATTTCAATATATATGTAATATGTAGATATAGATCATATTTACATTGTTAAAAAGAACTATACCTTGAAATTATAATTGTGAGTTTTGTAACCCTTTGTAGTTTTATTTTTTATTGATTCCCTGTGACTCCCAGATGTCTTATTTTCCTGTTTACCACAGGTCTGTTCCTTCTTTGTGCATTCATTTCCTCATTTCCTGTTTTTTTATATTTTATATTTATTTATTTATTTGTATTATTTTTTTTTCAACAAAAAATCCTGAATATGTTCCCCCCTCATTATTTTATATTATTTTTTCTATTATTTCCTATAATTTTCCAGTGTACAAAATGATGTATATTCCCAGCTTTAAGCACTAAGTAAAAAGTTTGTCCGAAAAATCATTAGTGATAAAAGAAAACCATTAAGTGACCTCTCTATAGGATCTATATCATCTAGCTTTTTCCGCCATTATGCATATTCATCAAATCTCTGTTAATGCCCGTGTCTAAGTGGAGTCACATCGGTGATGTTTCCATCCAGTCATAATGGTTTACTGAAACCTCTGGTGCTAAGTGCATCGCTTAAGAGCTCTGACTGGGAATCCAGTCTGCTCATCATCCTCTCATCAAAATTCAATCACGGTAATATAGATAAAAAAAAACAATCCATGCACATTTTAAATCACAGCCACATGATCAAGTGTCCATACAGGAATGTTTTGATTACTGTCAGCATGTGCATATGGTGTGGAAGGGTTTATGGGAGGGAGCTGCAGGGATACCCCATTAATATTGCATCCTCTCCTCATAAACATGCTCAACGATTCTCTCTTTGCTGAAGTTCTGCAGCTTGCGAGCAGATCTGACTAAGCAATCTAGTCCTTTTTTATCCGCAATCCATGTTGCACTGTGGGTTACCCGTGTTGATAGGACAGTAGACATTGATGACTAAGGGCTTTGAGGGAGGAAGAGGCAAACACTGCGGTTTGTACGCTGTTGCTACATTAGATCAATGATCAGTGTTTTTCTTTATAATTAGGGTGGAAAGCACATACTCTTACCAGAGAGGTTTTACACGCCTCAATAAACAAAGAAAAAGTATAAACCCCCGTGGAGAAGATGAGTCATACTTTTTTTTTTTTGGTCAATTTTCCAGGGACAGAAAGACTATTGAATGTGCGCTTTGTCAGCTAGAGATGTCAAAAGTGGTCGTAATTTTCTTCATTAATGTGAAATGAGGATCTGAGATGGTTGTTGTTTTCTTATTAGGTTTAAAACTGCAAAGTCATATTTGCTGTCAGCTCCCCCGGCGTACATGTGCATGGTGTAGTGAACAAGACTGTCGTTCTGTGATTACAGATGGTCAGAGGGAGAGAAAGACAAGAGGGGGGAAGGGGTGGTAAGCTAAATATGGTGAGTGGGCCTCATCGAGTCCCTTTAGAGAACAGCTCAGCGTTGAGTGAGCGACTGCAGGCTTCACCATCACCCACTCCAGCCTCCCCTCCAAAACCCACCCCTTCTGGGAGTAAAATCATATTCATCTTCTCCATAGAGAGTTTTAACGCTATCACTGTTTCAACACAGACCTGCAAGCTCTGAGATAAGACCTTAAGATCTTAACCCACATTATTATATTTTTAATGAAACGGGGCGGTCGGGGAGACTAACGACGCCAAGGGTGAAAAACGGTCGTGTTTAATTATCCCCTCACTCTTTGTTTGTCATTTCTAGACTGCTGTCTTAGAAATAGCTACGATTTCTCAGGAACCCTTTTCCCGAGATATCCGTCAGGTAGCATGTCTGTTTTGTGTGAAATTTAGCTTGCAGCACCTACAGTATAACCTGTTTAAAAAGCATTACATTCATGGTTAATGTGAATGTAATAAGAACAAAGAAAAAGACTGGAAGATGATTTAGTAGTAGGCGATAAGATGAATGAATAAGGATAAAATGACTACGCAGTTACCAAACTCGGAAAGGAAATGAGATTCATGCAATATGAATAGGTCATTTACTTCTAATCAGAAATAGTGAGCTAAAGATGAGAAGCAGAGGGGGGGGAGCGGATGGGTAGAAAAAGAGCCATCGGTGGCGGGTTAAGTCTCAGGGCCTCATGATTTAGGGCAGCCTTCCTCTTAGCGTCCTTCAAGCCACAGTGCACTGACTGACAAGGCCATTATCAACAGGCTTCAGTGCAGGGGAGAGGAACTAGCACTTAGCAGTAACTAATGTTTGAATTATACATGTGAGCTCAGGGTCCCTCAGCCTTGTTAAATAAGACTGAAAACCAGCTCAAGCGCATCTGCTGCTAAACTATTCTGAGACCCGCTATTGTTGCTTTTAATGCAGGCTGTTACTGCTTCCTGTTGTGGCTGATGTGTTTTGTTTGCCGAGGGTTGTGCGGCTGGCTTATTAAAAACTGCATGAAGCGAGGAGGTTATACTGCTGTGTTTTATATGATATTGATATATCATGCGATAAAAAGAGTAAACAAACAAATGCATCACGCTTAATTGGATAAAATGAGTCATGTGTTTATCTTTGCACTGAAAACTGTGAACATAATACCACGTAATGTCATATGTGGTTGCTTACGCTGACTAGATGAGATGGAGAGGAGGATGGAGTTGTCATGCAGTGTCAGCCTCAGTATATTGTTGATCTGACAAGCTTTATTGTGATTGGCTGTCTCAATCTATCTATCTAGTTTTATCATTCTATTGTTGTTTGTTCTATCCATCCAGCCATCTAGTTTAGTTTTTGTACAGAACAAGTTGTGGTGTGAAACAGATCTTTGCTGTTGAGTCAGAGGTCTGGCTATGTGAGAGTTGGTGTTAAGCAGTGGTGTAGGTGGAGCGGGGAATCAAGACGAGGTCGGTGTTCGGGTGAGTAAGGACACAGTGGGAGGGGAGGTGTCATTTAGACCGATGGGTCCCTGCATCAACCATTAAGCATCAAGAGAACTAATTACCATCAGAGTCACAGCAGGGTAATCACCACAAACCAACACCGCTTTAAATTAGCTCCACTCCCCTAGCTGATGCCGACAGCCCTGCACCTGTCAAAAGAGCAGCGCCCCTGAGAGAGCTAAAGGGACAGGACAAAAAGCACAGAGAGGGAGAGAAGTTAATAAGGAGTGTAGAAAGAGAGAGGGAGTGATCCGGTCCGCTGGAGATGGATGTTCCGGGAGGAGGCCGTTTGAAATCGATTGCCCTCAAGTTCTCACTCCCTCTACTCTGCCTCACCTTTTTGCTATTCTCTGTGCTTCACAAACCACAATCCATTCTCTTCCTGCTTTGCTAATTTATATTCCTTTCTAACTTCCGTATATACTAACCAGTAGCTTTTTAGGGGAAAAAACGCTTCTTATCTTGGTTTTTCTTATGTGAAGGTGTAAATATGAGGGGAATCCTGAAAATTTGTTAACCACTCTTAATTAGTGTCCCCCCCCCCCACCCCCCACCCCCACACACACACACACACACACACCAGCTGTGCCCACACCTGTTCAGTTTTAGAAAAAACTCAAACCATTGAACTCCAAAATCATCTTAATGGGATAGTTCTCTCAAAAATTAACATTTTAGTCAACTTCATTTTGTTCCAAACCATTATGACTTCTGTGAAACCTAAAAGAAGATGTTTAGCAGAATGTTCATGCTGTTTTTTTTTTCTTGTAACAGAAGTGAACTGTTTACTGCCAAGCTCCAAAAGACTCCATAAAAGTAATCTATGTGACTTGTGTGCTGTATGTGTTTTAATTTAGATATTTTTGGGATGGGTACAGAACAAAATTTGTTGTTAGTTGTTTGGTCACTCACACAAAAAAGTGTTTGTTAATTTACATTTATTCATTTAGCGGACGCTTTTATCCAAAGCGATGTACATGTGGGGAAGAATGTTAATGCATTACAGTTGTGACCCTGGACCAAAAAACCAGTTATAAGCTGCACAGATATATTTGTAGCAATAGCCAACAATACATTGTATGGATCAAAATAATTTTTTTATGCTAAAAACAATATAGGGTATTGTTCAAAAGTGTGTGGTTGGCAAGATATTTTGTACCATTAATATACAGTAAAAATATTAATGGTACAAATTAATTTTAATATGATTAAATATTAAAAAAATAACATAATCTGTGATGCATTTTTAGGATTCTTTGATTACCAGAACATATTCAAAAGAACAGCATTTATTTAAAATGGAAATCTTATATGACGCATACTATCACTTTTGGTCCGTTTAATGCATCCTTGCTATATAAAAGTATTAATTTAGGATAGAATATTTTAAGCTAAGGCATAAGTACAGATTTTAGTTTTGCCAATGCAGTTCATTACTCATACTTACGAAATTCTGAACATGCAAATGAGACATAACAGATTTTTTGCTAACCAAGTGAAAAAAATGTTGAATGCAATTACAGTTTCAGCAAAAATGTGAAATGACAGAGTGCTCATTTCGTGGTTCATCTGGGTTCTTAGCACAAAAATCAATCTTTTAAAGGCTAATGAACCACACAAGAGAACTGACACGTCTCTTATGTCAATATCAGATTTGTTTTTAGCCTTATCAAGGGTGGCAAATCTATCAGACCACCCTCTGTATAGTTGGACCCTGTTAGTCTCTGCCCTGCTCAGATGACCAGCTCTAACTTTCTAGCTGTCCTCTTGGCAGTTATGTTCTCATATGACTATGATGCAGCATAAAGTGCATCGGGTCCATTAATATGTGATGCCATCATTATTACACGCATAGAGCCACTCAACAGACACTTAAGTGCAGTATCCACAATACCACGCCTTGTCCATTTGTGTGATGAATCAGTCTGCAGGATTCGTGTGTGTGTTGTGGAGAGAGAGAGAGAGAAAGACCAGGATATCACAAGAGTTAGGAGCCATTAGAGCATTATTGTCTGAAACTGAATACACTGAGAGCTTGCCAGGGTTCCAGTTGCCCAGAATGAAGATGGACAGGACGCTTGATGAGCACGATTGTGGTGGCGTGCTAAAAGGCAGTTTCTATCTGCCATCCCAGACCAAATGAGACGGGTTAGCCTAGTTAATGACAAACCAAAAAAGCAGATCAAAAAGTTAGGATGCATGAAATGTCACTAGAAGAAGGCATTTAATCTCTCAATAAATTGCTGTGTTGTCAAGTCAAGTCACTTTTATTTATATAGCGCTTTTAACAATACAGATTGTAGCAAAGCACTGAACATTATCAAA
>JAUCNO010000460.1:2021688-2039289 GCA_032353835.1 Enteromius viviparus
ACTTGGATGGGTTAAATGCAGAGCACAAATTCCTAGTATGGGAAACCATACCTGGCCACTAGTCACGTCCTTTCCTTAAAGAAATAATACATATGTTATGTTTATATTAAAATAAATTATATATAAGAAATCTAAAATATAAATGTATAAAATATAAGAATATAAATAAATAAATGTATAAACAAATATTTTCTAAATATTTACTGTATTTGTATATATATACACAAACACTATTGTTTTCTACATAAATACTTGATCATTGGGCTCTAAACTTTTGTGTAAGTGGACAGAGCCAGTAAATCCGTGCCAGGTCTAAAGTTAGCGCACCCAATAGCAGCTGCAGGGCCGTTGACTCCCACACTCACGGGACAGTTGTTCGAAGCAGTAACACGACGAGCCGCCCAAAGTCCTTCACAACAGCTGAGGAAGATCTCATGCAGGACTGCTTCAGTTTTCCACTTGCTGAATAAGTATTTTTGGAGTCTGTTTCCACACAAACACGGCAGCTATTTAGCATGGACCGTCCCTTGCCTTTTGATCCAATGGGTCATGTTGGCGTTAGAGACTTTGTGATGTTTGAATCCTATTTTTGAGAAACCTAGTGCGCAAATGTGTGACTGTGAGTTTTAGTTTGAGGGTGATTATAAATTAAATCTAGTGACGCTACTAGGCATCACTTAATGGATTTGCGAAAACAATGTGTTGTTGAGTGTTGTCAGACGAAACACATCGTCCGGCGCTAAACTCACACCTGTGGTTGAGGTGGGCCGATGCTCAAACCCCACAGTCCAATTGATTACAACTTTTGGGGAATCAGCTAGGATGTGTCAAACTACTCAGAAACAATTGGTTAATACCCTCTGAGTATTTGTGGCAAATAAACACTGCACTAGCTGTACAGAATAAATATTATCTTATAGTACACTGTCAGAAATAAAGGTACAAAAGCTGTCACTTGAGAGACTTTTGTACTTATTAGGTTCTAATATATATACTTTAAGTGGTAATAAGTACTTTCAAGGTATCAAAAGGGACCTTTTAGGTATAAACATGTACCTTTTGAAAAGGTACTGCCCAAGTAACAGCTTTTGTACCTTTACTTCTGAGGGTCTATTAACCAAATAAAGAAAGTTTTCCTTCAATGTAGAGTGATATTGCCCTCAAAACTCCCCATAAATAGCTTCTGTGCACTTTCTTTTAGTAATTACCCATCAGATATTGCTTTATCTCATAACTGTTTGTTAAACTTGATTGTGTTTGATTAATTGTCAGGCCAATTGTGATTTTTATTTTGTCTAAGCGGAAGCTTTAAGTTACTGTAATATAGTGTTTCATGTTGATGCAACATGTAATAAATGTGTTATATACATGTTATATCTAACTACTCGTTAGATTGCAAAAAAAAATCTTATTTTCTAATGCATTTTAGATTGTCCCTCCTTAACAGCTTTTATAAACACAGCAACTATTTATCATAGACTAACTCTTGCCTTTCGAGCCAATAGTATAGTGCTTAAAACTTTGTGATATTTGAATTCTATATCTAACAAATAGATATTTGAAATATTTTTTTGTTTTTGTTTTTGTCTAATTTGAACCGATAAGCTAATATACAGGTAAAAAAAATCTAATGAAATTAAAGAAACAGTATGTCCAAATAGCATGTATTAAGTGTTTAATAAATGTGTAATTGCTAAATACTACTCAGATCATCATGTTATCTCTTAGTTATGCTTTAGTTTTTTTTTTCTTTTTGATTATGTGGATTATTTATAATTATCTGCCCGATTTTACTGTTTGCCATAGTCAGCGCTAATAACCTACTTCTAAAGTGTTGAAACTAATTTTTTTCAGCTGCTTTGCAACAATTTGTATCGTACACGCGAAACGCTACACAAATAAACTTGAATTAAATTGAATTTTAATAGATATTTCTCTTCTTAAATAGCTTTTCTTTCATTTTTACAGTATATAATATTAATTAACTTTCTACTTTTACAAGCTTTATAGCTAAATGATGGGACTGTCTTCAGTAGAGGTGCTTTACAACTGATTACAATTTTAGTGCTGTCAAATAATTGATTAATCACTATTAATTGCATCCAAAACAAATTTGTTTGCATAATATATGTGTGCGTATTTATGATGTAAAGATATATAAATACACACAGATGCAAGCATATTTTTTAGAAAATATTTACATGTACTTATACTTAATCTATATTTATATTCATATAATTTATATTATAAATACATATATTCAATATATAAACATAACAGTTTTCTGAAATATATACATACAGTATGTGTGTATTTATATATACACACAATAGATATGTACAGTACATTCATATAATATATAAACAAAAACTTGTATTTTAAATGCAATTAATCGCGATTAATCATCTGAAAGTACTCATTTATCATTAATTTTAATTTATCATTTGAATTTTACAACATTAACACTGTTAATGAAACTGTAGTTTCTACTGTGCATAAATTGCTGTGTAATTAAGTGTGCCAAGTCGCTCAACTGTAGCTGAACTGCTTGTATCTTCACAAACCATTCGAGAGTACTCACTGCTGACCAGGCCTGCAAACACAAGCCATGACTTGCCCCATTTCCACAGAAAATGTCAGGGCTCAGCAGTAGTAATCTGGATGACTATAATTAGTAGCGCATTCCATTTCCTGCACGCCCCTCCCTCACGTTTTCACATTCAATTGAATGCTTCTGATTCCACAATATCCAGCTGGTGTCCTTCAACAATCCCCCCCCCCATCTAAATCTGACCTCTGGCGATCCGTCTTTCGGACAGGCCCTCCGTCACCGATTTCTTTTCTCTTCTGAGGAGGAGTCGCCTTTGTGCTGGATGTGCAGGAATTCCCCGGTAACCCAAGCTCAGAGTAATTGGGAAAGTGGATCCTTCTCTTTTGTTCCTGCTTTCAATTAGCCCAGCTGGGTGGAGAGAGTCCCAGAGCCATGCTGGGCTGCTGTCACTCTGTGGATGGGACGGTTTTCAGCGGGGAGGATGTCTCTGAGTCAGCCCAAACCCTGACCACAGTTACCCTTAACCCTGTTTTAGCTTGAGCGCTCCAATTAAATGAATTTTTTGCATTGAGTAGAGTAGTAATGTCTTATTCGAGTCAAAATCCAAAGATAAAAAAAAAGATTTAGCTAAATAAAAACAACTAATTCGGTTGGTTACTGCAATCTGAAAGAAATGCATTAATGTCATGTGGAAAAAATATATAAATGAAGGTTAAAGTAAACAAACTGTCTGCTTTGTTTAAAATGTAATGGCTAAATAAAAGGTACATTAAATTTTGTGCTGTCAAATGATTAATCATGATTAATTGCATCTAAAATAAAAGTTTTATATTACACAATATGTGTGTGTGTGCTGTTTATATTTATTATGTATATAAACACACACACATAGAGTATATATTTTTAGAAAAATGTTATGTTTATATATAAAATATTTTTGTTTATAATATAAATTGTGTGTGTGTGTGTGTGTGTGTATATATATATATATACATACTATATTTAATCGTTTGACTGCACTAATTTAAAACTATGATATTCACAATATGTTTTTATATCAGTAAAATGTTGTAATTAACTACTGTATTCTATCAAAATACATTAATTACTGCTCATAGTATCAATATTCTTTTTTTATGGATTTATTCAGTGAGGCTGCATTAAATGTATAAATATTAACAGTATAAAGGCATTTCCTAAAATAATATTACATCATGGCTTCCACACAAATATTAAGCAGCACAAACATTTTTGACATTAATAATAGAAATGTTACTTGACCTACAAATCAGTATATTAGAATGATTTCTGAAGGATCACGTTACACTGAAGACTGGATTAATGATGCTGAAAATTTAGTTTTAAGCACAGGAATAAATTATATTTTAACTGATATTCCAATAGGAAACAGTTATTTTATTTTGGAATAATATTTCCCAATGTTGATTTATTTGTGAAAGTAAATACAACATGTATATATGCACAGTATACTATATATACATATCTTGCTAGGCTAACTGAGACTTATAGAACTTGCATATTATTGCTAGAATAATATATATAGGTAATATATAGAATAACTTGTAACTTGTATAGACTTACACCTATACTATTTCTAACAAGCATCAACACTCATCTCTGAGGTTGGTACAAATCTTATAGATGTTTTACACAGATTGTTTACTAAGTAAGTGTGTTGCTTGTGTGCCATCGTGTGTGTGTGTGTATGCCAGCTCTGTCTGGAGTGTGTTGAAATCTCTATGGCTACAGACAGACTCACATTCCTCAGCGTTTTCTTGCTGGACTCTGAACAAGCTTGCGGGTGAAAGGTGCCTTCAGATGCTGGGTCTGCTGTGCCACGGCCTGCTCTATAATTAGAACATACCAGATGCATATGAGGAGAGTTTGATACTCTGTCAAACAGGAATTTTTGTACTAATTAATAGGCTTTGGTTACATGAGGCCATGATTTGCTGTTTTCTAGTCAGTTGAAGGTGATATCAGGGAAGGGGCATTCTGTTATTAGCACCTGATTGGACAAAATCAGTTGTTTATATTTTAGTCATCAATATTTTAGCTTCATTTTCGTGGAAAAGAAAGACTGTGAATGTCAAATGTAGTGTATATATGTGCCAAAACTGATTTTCTTTCAGTTTTAGATGGAGTAGACTGGAATACAGTTCAATTCTAAAGCAAGTGCATATTGTGTTGAAGCCACAATTAAACAAATTGCATTTAAAGGTGAAGTTATTTATAGGATACATTCTGCTGGCAACATACAGGCTACCAGAAGAAGATTTAAAAATGAGATTCAATCACTTCTATGCTTAAAGTGTGTTTGTTGACATGATTGTACCCCATGACAAGCACTGGGACTGTACTGTAGTGTGTGTGTTATTTTCCATAGCACGCTAACAGGAAGAGAGGGAAGCTCAGCTCAGAGGTGTTGTGTCCATCTGGCTACTGTGAGTGTTGTTTCAGCCTGTGTGTCACCTCTAATCCACCACCAAGCCATTGTTTCTTTGAGATGTGTGTGTGTGTTTCCTCTGCAAACAGCATGTGGCTTGTACCCAAACATGGCCGTGCGAGACCCGAGCGTCAGCCCCCCGTGCCTCCTAATCTCTGCTTTAGTTTTCCAAACCAGTGAAGAAACTCATATCTGAAAACCCCACCTTTCAGCCCTAGACTGGATACGGAAAAGTAAAAAAATCGGGGGCTTGTCTCGGTTGTTAATATTGGTAAAGTAATGGTTTATGATTTGGTTATGTCAGTGTAAGTGATTATGTTATTTATCCTAATAGTCTTTTTTAGAAAAAAATTTCACCCAAAATTGAAAATTCTGCCCTCATTTTCTCTCCCTTGAGTAGATCCACATCGGAATGAATTTCAATCACAAAGGAAGATATTTTGAAAAAATATTTTGCAATATTTTGCAGAGTTTAGTTTGAACCTTGACAAATCTTACAATCTTATCCTACAAGATATACCTTGTTTTGGTGTTTTTGATTATAGCTGGATCTAAACTGTACAGGAAACTGACAGAGCTCAGAATGCCTGATGTAGACATAAAATCACGTCTCAAAATGTTCCTTTCCAAACAACTTACAACCATGAGCTCATTAACACAGTAGCGCCCACGTTTGCACTTCACTCGTAAACTGAGATTTGCATAAAAAGCTGAATTGAGGGTCAATTAAGGGTCAGGGAGAGGCTGGAAAATGGTCAGAAGAAAAGTACAGTTGTTTTTGTTGAATAGAACTAGTGGGGTTACTAAGTTACTCAAAAAAAGTAATCCACTACAAAATGAAAACCATAGTTCTTTCATTCATTTATTATGGACTGAAAAATAAAAATAAATTAACATTAATGAGAGAATGTAGAGTTGTGCCACTGGCTAATTGTTGTTTGCTATAACATAAGACTGCTAAGCAGCTGCACCACTGTAACGTGTGGGAAGATGGGCCTCAGATTTAAGGGGCCCAACCCACAGGTGCAGGGCAGCTGCCCCACCCAGAGCCCGAAGACCCCCAAGGGCCCGTTCCTTCCCTCTTCTGTCAGACCTTCGTAAATCTACACCACTCAGACTGCTAGCTCCTGACTTTGTTAATTAACCTCACTGTTGATGTGTTTCACAAAGCTGGAGTTTTTTAAACCACAACTTTAGGAACCGATAGCCAACATAAGCAAAAAACAGCATTTACATGTTATTTTACCAATATTATTTTTTATGATCTTATGAAGAAATACAGAATTTAAATGTAAAACATTCAAAAACTGTTCATTAAAGAGATCCCCCGGGAGGTCTGCTGTCAAGTGTAGCCCTGTTCTGTCACGGCGTGGGCCTTAGATCAGCAGGAAGTAGATAAACGTCCCAGCAGACTATGAATAGTTTGAGTGAGTCACTCACTGATTGAGGCTTTGTGTATTTTGGGACTCATTTGATCACTAACAACCATATGATTTTTTGTTCTGGACATTTTGTGTAAAAGCAAACAGGTGAAGTTTAGTGTATATTTCCGTTTAAAACTAAATAAAGTACACAATGTATGTACTGTACTATTTTAAGCTTGTCAAAAAATGTTTGATTGAAAAGTTGGTCGTGCAAATTCACATAATTAACCAAAAGAAATCTGCTTGGTTGGAAAGTAACTGTTGTCTAAGTGGAGCTTCATGCATCACTATACAGTTTACAGTGAAACACTGACTATTTTTGGCCACACAAATTTGCCATATTTTACTTATTTTGAAGGTTGGGCTCTTTTAGTTGGGCAAAGGTATCACAAAATGATGCATCGGTCTTCTGGTCTTGCATATTGGTCTTGGTTCGCCTAACTTTCAAATAAAGTTGAATGTGAAACTTAGCATGAGATTGTATAGAAATGGAATTCAATGGAATGAAAAACGACCACCTCTTTAGCCTTGCAGGTGATTGACTGTAAATAAATAAATCTTCTGGCAGCCAGATTTTGGAGCTTAACCAGTGGTTGTACAAGGCTTTATTCATTAATTCATCATTATGTATCATGCAGTCTTGCAGATCTACTTTCCTGCAGAGAATTTAAGCAAAACTCACTTGAACCTGCTCATCAAGGTTGAAAACGTCAGACGAGGTTGAGGCTAATCTCAATTAGAAGTCATATCTCCAGGAGCAGGTTTGAGCACCCCTGGACTAGACGGTGAAGCCCACCTGATAATGAAAGCAATGCTAAACTGGTTTGCTGACTGAGGGACACTGAGATTGTCATGCAGCAACCGCCAGTCTGACGCTTGTGGCCTTGTATGAAAAAATGCAGAGAAGCCAGAATTTCACGTAGCTGCAGTTTTGAAGGGCTCACTCAGGGTGGAGGAGTGGAGAGGACACCACAGCCTGAAAACACCAGTACATCTGTTACTTGATTCACGATCTGCAGTGATTGTTCACTCAGGGCTTTTAGAGCTCTGTGGTTAGAACTGGAGGTCGAAAGGTTGCGTTGAGTCCAGCAGTGGTTTGTTGAATGATTTAAGGCAGAATGTTGTTCCCCCTAATAAGTTTGCTCACAAAACCTTTGTGTTCAACAAAGGAACTTTATGCTTACTTGGGCTTAAAATGTTTGTAAAGAAATGCATGCTGAGTGTGAAGCATAGAGGGTGATTTCAGTTTAACGGCACTGATTTAAGTTTTGGTAGTTTTCTATGAATTTGTACAGTCTTATTTGTGTGCATACAATTTTGCATGTTTAGTTCAGGGGTTGACCTTTGTGCTTATTTTTTATTTACATTTTTTTATCAGACAAATTGTGACCCTGGACCACAAAAATAGCACAGGTATATTTGTAGCAATAGCCAAAAATACATCGATTTTTCTTTTTATGCCAAAAATCATTGTTCATGAAGATATTTTGTACATTTCCTACCGTGAATATTTTAAAACGTAATTTTTAATTAGTAATATGCATTGCTAATGATTTCATTTGGACAACTTTAAATATTCAGATTTTTTTGCAACCTCAAATTCCAGATTTTCAAATAGTTAAAATAGTAGTTTCGGACAAATGTAGTCCTATCCTAACAAACCATACATCAATAGAAAACTTGCTAATTAATTGACCCTTATGACTGGTTATGTGTCCCAGAAATAAACAAAACTCATAATAGCAACTCATAAAATGGTTCATAATCTAGTGTGTTCTGTAACTATTTAACTTCCCATCATCATTTCCACAGTGCATGACCAAAACACTATAATAGTTAGGCATGACCAAGAAATGTGTGTCCTCTGAGAGACAGCTGGGTTTTAAATGGGTTTTAATGCAGAGGGTTGGGATCAGGCTAAAGTGTCCAAAGTGCAAATTTACCATTGTATTCCTACAATACAAGAAAAACTAGTTCTGATTTGCTTGACCTAAACAAAAACAGGTTTTCTTCGAAACAGTACTCTTCTGAGTTGTGTTTAATGTGAACATCTTGTTTTCTTTTTTTGCCCAGTCACATTGAGAAGATCACCACATGGCACGACCCCAGGAAGACCATGACACCCTCCCTGACCCAGATGAGTCTGCACAATCAAGCCTCCAACAACGGCAACATACAGCAGCGCTCCATGGCCCTGTCTCAACCCAACCTCGGTGAGTGTAAAAGCTGTCCCTCCCAGCAGTCCACATTCCCCATTACTCATGAGAACACACATGCTCTCTTGAGCTGTTTCCAATCAGCTGGGAAGGAGCTGAAGGGAGCTTTGCTACAGGTGCTTGCCCTGTGTAACTCCAGTGCTTAACGGCCCATGACATTCACAGATACATCTAATATGATGTGGAATTGGGATGAACTTTATTGAGTTTAATAAATGTACAATACTTGACGTCTAGCATGTTAAAATACAGTTCTTTTCTTTTGTGTTTGCTAAGGGTAAGAGATTTAAACAAACTCCTACAGTCTTTAACCCACAGTTCAAGTGGACAATACTTTATTAATTGAGAATTGTGAATGAGTGCATAGGGAATGATTTGGAAAAACAATGTGCTACGTCATTTTATTTACATTTTGCTAAATTTGTATGAATTCATAGAATCTCATTTGTATGTTTTTATATTGTTTTGGTTATGTCTCAATTAGTCTTAGGTTAGGGGGTGGACCTTCATGCTTAGATTTCTTTTTCTTTTTTGTATTGTACATTTATATATGAATCAAATCATAAAAATGCACAAAAAAATCTAAATAAAATGTAAAATTGCTAGTTTTTCTCATGCATACCCAATGGCTAGCTGCCAGAGAATATCCCTGCACTGCGAGGGTCATTTTGAATATTTTCCCACACCTCAAAAAGAATGGTGTCCACAGCACTTCTGGCGCAATCAATTTCTGAATTCACAAATTTCAAATTCAGGTGGACTGTATTAGTTGAGAATAATAATTGAGCATTTAGGGGACAATTTAGAAAAGTCGCATGCTAAGTCATGTCACGCGAGTCTCATGGCAATTCACTTTTTTATGTTTTGTCAAATTAGTATGAATATGCAGTAATCTCACTTGCGCTGTTTTTTTTACATTACTCTTTTTCAAAAATATCAAATTATACAAATTTACTAACTCATCAAATAGTTATGTTTTCTTATGCACACTCAATGGCTAGCAGCTAGCTTTAGCATAGCTATAATAAAATCTGCTTCAGAAGATGGCGTCCACAGCACTTAGTATAAGTTGTATAAAGTTTTTGTACTGTTTATGCCAATCTGAGTGTTAGGTTTAGGGATGCTTAAAGTTTTTCTACAATTGTATTTTTCTGTACAAATCAAATAATCTAAATTGATATGAAACTGCATAACATAATTAGGTTTTCTGATAAGATTCAGGTTTTATGTACAGTATTTGAAACTAGTATGTGTTTTCAAGAAACCGTTCACATTAACTTACTTTATAATTTTAGACTATGTAACAAAGAGTTTAATTTAGTCATTTCGTATAAGTATGTGTATATGGCAAAGATTATTGTCCGTTTCTGTATAACAGCAGAGTCTGTCCATTGAGGCCCTGAATGAGGTTTAACTGGTATTTCTGAGGGGGTCAAATGCTGATTTAATGAAAAAAGCCTCCCAGCCAGCAGATCCAAAAACTTTTATAGCTGTATGAGATTTGTTGACTGTCGTACGTGAGGCGTTCTGTAGCATGTTTTGTGTGTTGCACGGGTCGCCGCTTTTACTCTGTCAGTAACTTAAATGATTTCCAAATGCACTTTATTTGTTTGGCTCTTTTCTTCCCAAATCCTGATTTTTGATGAAATGGAAAAAAAGGTGTGCCTCTGCTTTGTTGGCAGCCGAGAAACAGATTCCTGCGAAGGTGGGGGGGTGGAGGGATAAGAACAAGACGAAAGTTTGGAGGGAGAAATATTCCTTCCAGCTCTGCATACAGCAGACGGAAACTATCTCAGCATATAGAGTTACATACTATGAAGTTTGAGATGTCGTCTCCATTCACAGGAAGTAAAGATGTTTAACAAAATCTCCTTTCTTTCTACCTTGTTTTTTTTCGTTTCACTGTGAAGTTACCCCACTCATGACTAGAGAGGAAGCAGCGGTGATAATGTCTCACTGCGCTTGTGTGGATGTGAATAAAGCTGCTCAGCCTGAAATAATGATTTGTGTTAGAGCCAACCTGCTACACTCGCTCAAACGACTGCTTTTCTGTAAACTCAACCGCTCATTTTTCTGGTGCACAATCTTCCGGTGACTCAACCGCTCAGGTTTTTTTTCTTTTTTGACATGGCTGTGTCATCCATTTTGGCTCATCGGGAACTAGTACAAGTTCAACAGACACGTAATGCCAAGACATGACTCAGACCCTGCTCCTTCAATCCTACAATCCCACAATCCCTTGCGTTTCCTCTGTCCCTGGATTAAGGACTTTTTAAGGAACTTGAGAGGCAACAGATTTAATGTATTCTTAGGTTAGACCAGCTTGAGCCTTCACCTGTTGTTTGTTCACAGTAATTCACGGTGGGGGCCCACCTCAAAAGTGAGGGATTATGGGTAATTGACACTCTAATGCAGGAGTGCATTATTAGAACAATACAGTTTTGTTGAATGCTGTCCATAGACTCTTCCCCCCCTCGCTTACAACAACAATTGCCATATTGCATCACACTCTAGAGTTTAAAAGGCAGCTGTGACTGCTTTTTTTAGCTTGTAAGAAATTGAGCCCAGTATGAATATGTCATCTGGTCACAGTGAAGGGATTCTCACTTTTTTTATTTTATTTAAACATACAAAATTAATTTCCTTCATACAATGACATCATATGTATCTTATATGATGAGGCGGTTTTTAAATAAAAAAATCAATGTAATCAAATTTTAATTAAATTGGAGGCTGATGTCCTCCAAAACAAAGTCATAGGGTCTAAAATGAAGAAAAAAATAATTAATAAATAAATAAAGATTATGTCACAGAGGTCGCTTAAGAGTTCAGATCTTTTTTTTCTTCCTTTTTTGAAAGGCAATATTATTTCATTTAAAGTAGAAAACTTGTTGCCTTGAAAAATCTTAAGAAATTTTATTAGAATTATGATTTGAACACCACATACCACTTTTTACCACATACCATAGGTTTTTATTAATTTAGATTTTTTTATATATATATTTTGTAATATTGAATACTGCTTTGTTACATCCACTGAAAAGAAAAGTAATTCTGGTAATTACATTTTGACAAAAGATGATTCTCATACAAACCTGTCTGAATAAATGCACATGAATTGAACTTTTAGGGGGAATGACAGCTTGTTTCTGGGGAAGTAACATTAAAACAGACAACTTTGTGTTTTGTTTACCTTTAAAATGTGCTTTTTAGTGCTGTACACCTATTACTATGTACATGTACCGTTTAGTGGTAAATAAAGTATAAAGTTGCCCCTTTAAGAGTACCTCTTAAAGTGTTATTTTTGCACATTTAATTAACGTGTAAATAAAGCACACTTCGCTGGTCATCACTTTGGATCACTTGTGTGTGGGTCTGGCTTCTGGCTGACCTCTAGCTGTTGTACTGTTACTGAACAGGACAGTTGCCCGAGGGTTGGGAGCAGACCATCACCCCTCAGGGAGAAACATACTTCATTGACCACAAAACCCAAAGCACCTCATGGCTGGACCCGCGGGTGGGTGAGTACTTCTGGAGTCCAATCAGCTCAGTAGCATCATATAATGCTAAATTTTCCACCTCCTACTCCAATCCCACAATCTCATTCCTAATAATTTGAACCGTTTCCAACTTCCACTAATCTAAACACACAATATGATGAAATGGCATGAGGGTGTTGCTCTAGTGCTGTGTCTAGCATGTGTCGGCACTGAAGGTGAAATGATCCATAGATGATTTGCAATACATGCTAATACCTATTGTTTATAATTGTCTGTTGGCCTTTCACTTATAAAAACTTAACAATCCTTGAAAGTAGGGTGGACAATAATGGGTAGGCATCAGTGCAAGAGAAGTATTTTTGCTATATGTGTGCTGTCTGAGAGACATGCACATGAATATGGTGATTATAGAAAGTGGGAAACTTGAAACGGTTTATTTTTTTTCCACTTTATAGGCCTTGAACTGTTAAATGCACACATGTATTATGTCAAAATGACCAACTTTGCAAGTATCCCTGTAAACACAGTAATTTAGGTAATAAAGGAAATGTAACATTATATTGGATCTGGGCAGCTCTTAAAGTGACAGCAGTCTAACATTCCTACTGTCTGTCTTTCATGTTAATTCGGCAATAAAAATTTGAGAAAATTTCTCACTGCTATTAATCGCTGATCATTTACATGTCTTCAGTGAGGGATATATATTAGCTATACTGTGACATATAACATAACGGTAAAATGAAATTACACATATCATGTCATGATAATGATGAATGATGAAGTTTTTGATCAAATCTCCACCCCTACATTACAGACATTTACATGACCATTTTCAAGGACAATGAAAATTTGTCATCATTTACTCAATTCTATGTGGTTTCTTAATTACTTAATTCTTCTGTGAAACACAGTCAAAATATTTTAAAGAATTGTCTTCATCACTGAATGGGGTGCAAAACACTGGACTGTATTTATTTTCATAGTATGGGCAAAAATTTTAAATAAAAAAAAAGGAACGTTAGACATGGCATGAAGGTTTGCAAATTTGGAGCAAATTTTCATTTTCCAAAAGATACTAAAGATATGCATGTTAATAACAGGTAACCTGATCCAATTACAGTATGTGAATTAGATCCCCCCCCCCCCCTTTTTTTTCCTTCTTTTTTTAATCTTTAAAATCTTTGTGGTTTCTCCACATACATTTTTCTTGTGTATTGTAAGTGTTGTATTATATATCCCAGTTACCATTGATTCCTAACACAAAAACAGAAAGTGGACAGAAAGCTGAGTCACATGTAAAATAGTCTATATCCTCATGAGAAAGTATTTAGATCTTTACCATAAAGAGCACAAGTAAACGTAAGTTGAACGAGATACAGTATGAGGTCTGTAAGCCAGCTCTTTGATTATGAGCTCTTGTTGGGACAGGATGTCCTGTAATGTCTCACAGATTTTTGGGACTGGACTTTTTCCTTTGCTTTTTTCCTGTCATTTTTGCTGACCCTGCTGGACAGCTGATGCTGTTTCTGGGAAATCAATGAAACAAGAAGCTCTTTGTTGGTGTGGCTTTAGCAACTCAATCGACTGTCCAATCTCTCTCTCTCTCTCTCTCTCCTTCACGAACCCTGTCCGCTGCGCATGTGTTTTCTATCATGGTGGGTATTGTGACACTCAGATGTCAGGGGGGCCAAAGGCTGGGAAGCCAGAGTGTGTCTGGCTAAAGCTGTTCACATCTGGACCAGCAGCACACACTGGAATAAATACCCAGAGTCAGTGCTGCTTCCCACCTGTTGGACTGTGTTGTACTCAGACACTGAACGCAATGAACTTTCACCTCTATCAGATGAACAGCTTTCAAAAGTGAATCTCACAGAAAAAAACATGCCCGGGTCATATTTTCCTGGGACCATTAATATTTGCACTGAGACTACAAAAAATTCCCAAAAGTTCACAGAAACCCACCCATTGTCAAAAAAAAGTGATAGAATGTAAATCAAGGTTTATAAGAGCTATTTTTATCTCCTTAAAGCAAAATAATGATAACCAAATATAAATATAATGCTTTTTATTATTCCCATGGATCAAATCGGGGCAAATAAATTATAAAGAATGTCCAAATATGATTAAAATATACAAGCTACAGTAGCAGACACTGTCAAAACGGCAATCAGGGAATTGACCAATTGGGAGAAAAAAGAGAAGAAAAAAAAAACTACAACACATGCTTTATTGATTAAAAAAAAAAGGTATGCTTAAACATAGTGCAGTGAGATTATTGTCTGCACAAGGAGTCTAACGACAGACAGTGCTCCACACAGAGATCTGATCTGATCATCATCCAGTCTGTAACAGAACAAACTGAGACTAAATCCAGAAGAACTGTGCCAACGTCTCCAAGATGCTTCAAAAAACCTACCTGGAAAGCTATGAAAAACTACGGGCAAGTACCTCAGACCAGAAGCTGTTTTACCAAAAGCTGTTATACCAAATATATGTTTGATTTAGTTAATAGAAGTTAATTGATAAATTAAATCTATTTATGGCATTATTTTTGAAAGCATCCACTGCATTTTTACACGACTGTCTAAAACTTTGAACAGCTTGAAGCACTGACTCCAGCTGCAGTCCACTCTTTGTGAATCACCCCCACATTTTTGAATGGGTTTTGTTTCACAATTCTCCCCAGGGTGCGGTTATCCCTATTGCTTGTACACTTTTTTCTACCACATCTTTTCCTTCCCTTCGCCTCTCTATTAATGTGCTTGGACACAGAGCTCTGTGAACAGCCAGTCTCTATTGCAAATACCTTTTGTGTCTTGCCCTCCTAATGCAAGGTGTCAATGGTCGTCTTTTGGACAACTGTCAAATCAGCAGTCTTCCCCATGATTGTGTAACCTACAGAATTAGACTGAGAGACCATTTAAAGGCCTTTGCAGCTGTTTTGATAGCCTGGCTTCCGCGACTATAAAGCTCATACGAGCTTAGTCTGGCCTGGCTACTTTACTACTTGCCTTCTGGGAGGCGGGCTTAACCTGCGTCCATCAGATGCCTCTGTACTACTGGACAAATTTTCCAACAATCAGACCACTCATTCCGATGAAAAAACCTTGAATTGTTATGGCAAATAATATCACAATGCTAAATATGTTATTGGTAGTAAAAGTAATTGATGAATCAAGTGACAGAAGTGAGATCTGAACTAGCTAATGTCTGCTCTTCATCTTGCCATAAAAGGCCGCCTTTGCTTCAGCTCAACTGCTTGGTTGCCAAATCCTCCACCCCATCCATAAAACTGACCCTTTGAAGATCTTTTGATGTCAATAAATGTTTGCAAATCTTGTAAAGAAATCAAACCATGATAATTCCCGGCTCCTGCACGGTTATGATTGTGAAGCTTAGATTTTAGTTGCTGGCTTTATTTTCTTGATGCAGATTTGCTTAGTTTTGACTGGTAACACATAAGTTGGTGGTGTCTCTTGACATCTTGACCCAGTTTATCATTTACCTCAATTCGATTGTTAGCGTGTTGTCTTCCTGTTCTCCAGACAATCAATAGCCTGAAAATGTAAATAGCAAGTCTGAAGAATCACTGCATTTAGTCTAACAAGGAAATTGGTTAAATGCCAGCTTGAAACCGCTCTTGTGCATTATGTAACTTTCTCCAACAGAAATCCATTTATAGTAGAACTGAGATTCACAGAGGGCTTCAACTTGTTCCACCCAGCAAGTTTGATTGAGTCTTTTGCACATTTGAGGAGATGTGGGTCCTGTGCAGATGTTTAAGACATTCTTGAGGGTTGGGGATTTGAACAATCTACAAGTATGCTACTTCATGCAATCAAGTGACGTGCTAAGAAGAGGTGTGCTCTTGCTTATTACATTACTTGTTTACTCAGACTTATAATTTAGGTCTGACAGACAATAAAACAAGCAAACTTTTTGTTTTGTTTTTTATATTGAATTGAATCAATCATTTTCATATCTAAATCCTGAAAGTTACAGAGACGTGTGTTCTTTTGACTCTTTTGACCAGTACAAACATTTTCTTTTCTTATAAAGCAATATAAACTCAGCAACACAGCAAAACACTGATTCTCTTGGTGAATACTTTTTTTATTACCTGATTACATAATAAGAGTCTTTTTATTACGCTTGTTCTACACCATAATGTACATCTCAAGTACAGTTCCTGTTTTGTTTATCTGTAACTATGTACTTAGATTTTTAAGGTTTTTATTTATGTCTATCAAGGGTCAGAAAGCTCTCTGATTATATATCCAAAATATCTTAATTTCTATTCCGTAGATGAATGAAGGTCATGGAATTTTTTCATGGAACAAGCCTTATATGTACCAGTGTATATGTCTGTCATGAATTGGGACCAAATTTAATTCTCGACATGGTGTTACGTACATCACTGAGCTTTTTTATTTTTAAATAAGCTGCACAATAATTAATCCAAGAGCAGGCCGAGCTGTTGCCGCGATTCAGAGAGCAGAAAGACTGTGCTTTGTTTGTGTCGGATCTCGCAACTCTTTCAGCCCACATCTGGCTTTTACAGGAATGTTTTGTCCATGTGAAAGTGGTTTACCCGACAGATAAACACACCGCACACACAGATACACACACATGCTCCATATGGTCACGAGTCGCCAGCACTCTTCACTTCATGTCTTCCTGTGTGGGTTGAGAAGATAATAGTCATGAAACTGGTTGAGTTTGAACTAAAGTAAAGCACGTGAATCTTATTGTGCTACAATGTCTGTTGTGAAACTCTGCCTGCGTCCTTGAAGCAAACATTGTTTCTTATCGTTCTGTTCCTCTGAGAGCATCAGACGTTCTTTACACAGGAACAGAACAGCTTTTCACAAACCAGATAAATTAAAACATAGTAGAATACAGCAATTATTGTAAGCAATTTACAAAACGTTAATTTTCAGTTAAACTAAGCAATATAAATCTCATGTCATCTAAAAGAGGCCCACCCTTGTGATCAACAGTGTGAACTACACTGCTACCTTGACGTTAGCCAGTTACAACAGAGCATATTTACATAATGAAATCTTAAAGGGACACTACAGTTTAAATTTTGGTTAAAGATATTTTGGTTTAATTTTATTTTGATCTTCCCTTTAACATATTCTGTTGATTATAAGTGACATTGCACCTACACATCCACTAACTCTCAGTAGAGTGCTAGCAGGGTATTAGTAGACTGGTAGGGTTAGAGTAGAATAAGTTGATATGTACTTGCAAAGTTACTTATAGACAGTGAAGCGTCTTTTGGGAGACCATTAGAGAGTGTACTATTATACTAAGTAAGGAATAATGTACAGGCATATACTGCCTGTATATTATCCTGCTTATTACACGGCTACTTGCCACATAAGAAAAAAAACTGAACATGAATATGAATTTGAAACATTTTATTGGCGTATTTGTT
>JAUCNO010000460.1:2071904-2082643 GCA_032353835.1 Enteromius viviparus
TCGCCTAGCCTCTAAAGGAAGTGACTTGGAAGGACCAGTCCTGCCAAGGAAGTATCCTTGACATTGAGAAACACCCCTGCTCTTTCTGTCTCTGATCCTAGTGTTCCTGATTACCTCTGTCTGCTTCCTCCGGTGAGATTTGGAATTACTCGGCTCAAGCCATACTCACTGCAGTCCCTGTGTCACTGCTCACTGTCTCCAATGATCCTCACGCTAATCTCCTAGTGACTGTTGTTTGCTGAGTTCACACTGACCTTCATCTAAAAACTTTCTGATTGATTGTCAATAAATATTTTATTGCATCTGCAAAACTCCTTATTCATCCGTCACAACTACTGGGTGAAATTTTAGCTGACTTCATGTTGCTAAAATTGTTTGGTTTCAAATTAGTTTATTGAAAGTAGCAAAGTCAACAAATCTTTTTTTTTTTTTTGTATATTCTGTATAATTCTGTATAAACAGCACACAAATATTACTCATTATTTTACTTTCACCATATCTCTCCTGTTAATAAGTATTGAGGTATGATTTGTAAACAAACTTTAGCATAGCATAGCTTGATTTATTATTTTAAAAGAATCTATTCAAATGCATTTGAATTGAGATTTAAAGTATGTCAGGTACTGATTTGTCAACTCCAAACAGACAAACATTTCTCAACTCAACATGAGACAAATATCTAAAACCTTATTGATTTCTTTCGTAATGCAAATAAGTTGGGGTTTTCTGGTCAGCAGTGTTTTCCACGTCTACAATGCACAAACACATTGAAGCAATATCATGAATACCTTTCTTTACAAATGTCATCTAGTAGTTTATACAATTTTTGGTTTATTTGGTTGGCATTTGATTCAGGCAAAAGCACTATCTGGCATACTGCAAAGAAACTGACAGTGTTTTCTGACAGTTTTCTGAGTTCATCAGGTCACACACTACCAGTAAATTCACTCATGTATTCCCAGACCACCCAATTGTGTGTGTGTGTATAAGTCAACTTGCCCTCTTCACATCTGTTGTGATTGGCTGACTGCTCTGATGCTTCTTCATTTAAAGAGGGGACGCATCTACCCCGTTTTGATTGTCAATTTCCAGGGATCCAAAATGAAGGGGCTGCAGTGGACACTGCTCGGGGTTTTGTGCTGTGTTGGCATCGTGTCTTGTATACGGAGGGAATATTTTTTTGCCATTAAGGAGATTCAGTGGGATTATGCTCCTAGTGGTAAAAATCTGATTCAGAACAAAACCATAAAAGAAGATGAGTGAGTAAAAACTTTGAGCTATGGGTTCAGTGAACTCTTATGAAAATAAAAGAGCTTATTGATGCCAAAGAAGAACTTTTGGTAAAACTTTATTTTAAGGTGTCCGTAATACAGATACATAGTGCATAGTAGTAGCCGTTGTACTCAAATAAAACAAAATGTTCTTACCATTTAACTAAGTTATAATTTAACAGTTTGTATTTACAGTTTGTAATTATTTAGATATAAAAGGCTGCTACTGTTATATTAGAATTACAGAATATTACACAGGGATAAACTATAAACTAAACTTCATGTGTATTTATACTTTACATCTTACCTAGCTGCAAATATTTTAGTACACAGCTTTAATACATGTAACACCTTTCTTATTACATTAAAATGACAGAATATTACACTGGCATGAGCTTAAATAAAGAGTATCTAGTTTGTACTTAAGTGTACGTAGCTGTGTAAAAGACTCGGTCAGTAACATATGTGAAACATTAGCTGCCTGTTACATCTACATAATGACAAACTATTCCATAACTTAGTTACATGATAAGTACATTTTATTTCATGTAAGAAAAATGGCTACTACTAAGTACCTAATTAGGTAATTAATAATTAATGTTAATAATTATGTCATTTTATGACACCCTAAAATAAGTGTTAAGTGTTACAAAACCTTTTTTTTTTCTAAATGGTTCTATAAAGAACCTTTCTTTTTCACAGATTATAAAAAAAAAAATACGGAAGAGATGGTTCTTAAAACAGCCTTTGACTGAATGGTTCTTTGTGTGTTTTTTTATAGCATCACTATAAAGAACCTTTTAAGCATTTTATTTTTTAATAGTGTATGCACTTAGGATAACATTTTATCACACATGTAATCATTTAAATACACTCCAGCTGCAGTTTAGAACAGATGATTGTCTATAGCCTTCAGATCATTGATAGACGTTTCACTTGTACAGTATATTGTTCCTTTATTGCTCAACAATTACTATGCCAGTGAAAGTCACTGCATTGCTACTCATTTTAATGAAGTTGTATTGCTGCTTCATACAGATTATGTTTGTTGTATGTTAAAAAATAATTATTTAAAACAATAAAGATGCATGAGCTCTAGTTGCTTTGTTTCTGCAGATAGTTGTATCTGTGAATGCAGCTTTAGAGTCTAGGTCTTCAACAAACACAAACCCTAGGTGGTTGTACTTCATTTTGATATTCACTTTAGACTTTCTATAACTATAAATAAATCTGTAGGTTTAGGGATAGTAGAATAAGTTGGCAAATACTTGCAAAATTTCTAATAGTCAGTATGTTTTTATGTTGTGGATCCATCAAAATAAAGTGTTTGAAGATATTAAGCAGACAGTCTTATAATACTCTAATAACTGCTAGTTGAAATGTAGTTGCAAAGTTGTGTACTTTTAGTAGAATATCTAAAATGGACTTTTGAAATAAAGTGTAAGCCCATAGGGTTATTACAATTTTCACCTCACCATATTTACCTTTCTGAGTAAGTGCATGTAAAAAAAACTAAAAATGTTGTTTCTTGTTTGACAGAGAAGCACAAGTGTTTCTGGAGAAGGGAGAAATGCGGATCGGCAAGGTGTATAGGAAAGCAGTGTACCAGCAATATACTGATGCCAACTACATGCGAGAGATAGAAAAACCCAAATGGCTGGGCTACCTCGGACCCCTCATTAGTGCAGAAGAAGGTGACATAATTATCGTGCATCTGAAGAACTTGGCCAGTCGACCGTACTCCATCCATCCACACGGCCTCAGTTACAACAAGACTCATGAAGGTGTGTATTTATTTATTAGATCATGCTAGCTCTTGCTCACAAGTTGAAAACTGTAAATATATGATTTCTCTTCAGGAGCACTTTATCCTGACTCATCAGAAAAGGTGGAGAAAGCCGATGATTCAGTGGCGCCTGGGAAGTTATTCACCTACATTTGGACCCTGCCGCCTTCCCATAGTCCTGGAAAAGATGACACTAACTGTCTGACCAGAATATACCACTCCCATGTTAACGCCCCCAAAGACATTGCTTCAGGTCTCATTGGACCTCTCATTATATGTAAAAAAGGTACAAACTTTTCTCTTCACTTCAAGGTTCAAATATCCGGATGTCTCAGTAATGTGGGCTTAAATATAAGCACCTTTAAGGTATCACTTTAGAAAGTATAGTTTTACGGGACGTCACTCTTATAGGAAAGCTTCCTAACCATTAGTT
Organism: Enteromius viviparus; assembly: GCA_032353835.1. Taxonomy (NCBI): domain Eukaryota; kingdom Metazoa; phylum Chordata; class Actinopteri; order Cypriniformes; family Cyprinidae; genus Enteromius; species Enteromius viviparus. The sequence goes on from JAUCNO010000460.1 coordinate 2,075,395, forward strand.
TGTTTTACGCAATTTGCATTAAGTAGTAATGTAGTAAATCTGAGTTAGTTCATTAAGAGCTTCCTCAATAAACTAGTTATTAAGATATTTGTTAAGTTTAGGTATGGGGTCAGATTAAGTAATCTAAAATATGGTCATGCAGAATAAATAGCCATTAGTTTAAATGCTACTGTTATAAGTAAATAGGTAATAGTGAAAATTGGACATTAAAATAAAGTGTTACCTATTTTGACATGATTGTTTTGTCAATTTACAGGGTCTCTAGATGTGCATGGGGACAAAACAGCTGACTATCTTTACACCCTCATGTTCACTGTGTCTGACGAGAACCTCAGCTGGTACCTGGATGAAAATATCAAGACCTATTGCACAGCTCCTGCCAAAGTCAAGAAGGACGATGAAGGCTTCCAGGAAAGCAATAAAATGCACTGTGAGTTCTGTAATAATGTCTCAGAATAACGACTGTATATCTAATGCACAAATATTTATTAAAAATATTATGTACTTTACTGTAGCTATCAATGGGTATGTCTATGGCAACCTGCCGGACCTTAGTATGTGCATGGGCAATAAGATCCACTGGCATTTGTTTGGGATGGGGAACGAGGTGGACATCCACTCAGCCTTTTTTCATGGACAGATCCTGACGGAAAAAAAGCAGCACGTTGACACCGTCAGTCTGTTCCCAGCTACTTTTGTTAATGTAGAGATGGTGGCAGATAACCCCGGCCAGTGGCTCCTCAGCTGCCAGGTTAATGATCATCTGAAAGGTACAGATAGAAACTATGGATGCATTCTGCATTGTTATAATTGCTGTGTTGCATTTAATGACATTTCTCCCCACTTTTAGCTGGCATGCAAGCCATTTTTGAGATTAAGAAGTGTTTCCCAAATGTACATAAACCCAGACCATTTGGAGAAGTGAGGCAGTATTACATTGCCGCTGAGGAAGTAATTTGGAATTATGGGCCAACAGAGATAAACCAGTATTCAGGGAAGAAATTAGTTGATGACAGGTAAACTTTTTTTTTTTTACGCTGATAGACTGATTGTAAGTAAATGTCTTTGTGTCCTTGCATCTGAGCTTGTGTCTCTAAATATCCACAGTGTATCTGATACTTTCTTTGAAAGCCGTAATGATCGCATTGGGGGCAAATACAAGAAGGTCCAGTATGTGGAATATACTGATGACACCTTTACCAAACGAAAAGAGAGGACCACTGAGGAGGAGCACCTGGGAATTCTAGGTATTAAAACTAAATTTTTAATGGGTACACAAATGTTGTCAACAAGCAGAACAGATATATATTCACTGATCTTGAATTAATGTTTTTTTAGGTCCAGTCATCAGAGCAGAGGAAGAGGACACAATTAAAGTGACATTTAGAAATAAAGCAAATAGACCCTACAGTATTCAACCTCACGGAGTGCAGTATAGCATAGAAATGGATGGAACTCTCTACCACAATGTCCTGGAAGGTAAAGGATAAATCTTTTGGAACAAATGTATAAAAATGTAAGACCTAAACTGAAAATCCTTCTTTTACATTCTATGTTTTTATGCAGAGTCATACACTGCCAAGAAGCTTCGTGAAATCAAGAAAGAAGCAAGTAAGATATGATATACAGAAACATTTGGAAATGAAGGAATAACGTTGTCTAACAAGTCTAATATTGAATTTAGGCCAGGGATCATTGCGCAAAAGTGTATTTACCAGTCCTGGCTGGACTCAAACACATCAGTCCAAATCCATGAGAAAGCAAAGTCCTGAATTATCTGGGTATTTGTCTCATTGTGAACAACTTACCAGTTCATGTTAAAAAAATCTCTTCATTCACTCGCATTCATCTATTTATTAATCCATTAAATTTCTAAACTAAAATTGTAGGCTCAGAAGAATGCTTTCCCAGTGTATATAGTCCAGTCAAAAAGACCTATAAAAGTAGATACTGCTATCCCATGGGTATCAAACCCTGCACCTGGAGGGTGCTGTTCTGCAGAGTTTATCTTGAATCCTAATATCCTACATAAAAAAACACCTAAAACACCTAAACATTGATTTTAGGATTACTAGAAACTTCTAGGAAAGTGTGTTGGATCTGGTTGGAGCTGAACTTTACAGGACATTGACCCTGAAGGGTCAGTACCAGCAATGCTATCATCCAGCAGTTCTTTTCACTTAGTGTCTGTGCTGTCAAGTCAATGATATCAACAAATATTCAATTTCCTCATTCATATTATTTTTGAGTAAAACCAAGTATGGTCCTTCATGTTATTTATATGGCAAAACTTAAATAACTAAATCTAGAATCTATAAATGTTGAAGATGTTGTTCATGTCTTTCAGGAGTGGTCGAGCCACTTCCTGCTGCACTGGTTCGTCCCGACACCACGTACCAGTATGAGTGGGTGGTTCCTAAGGAGGGAGGACCAACTGAAAAAGATCCAGATTGCCTCACCTACATGTACTACTCAGCAGTGGATCCCATTCGAGACACCAACTCTGGGCTGGTTGGACCTCTTCTGATCTGCAAACCAAAAACTCTTAAATCAGGAAAGCAGGTGTGGGAGGTGGACACTGAGCATTTTAACATTTGTAAAATGTGTACTGCTTTATTAGCAGCTATCAGCATGTGGAGAACTTTGTGATTTTCTTCAGAGTTCATAGCTTTTAGGGTCTTGCTATTTCCCATCAACAGACTTGCAGCCATTCAAGGTCAAAGAAACTATTTCGTTGTCTTATGACATACACATTTATTTTTACCTTATTTCCACAATGACTCCCAGACAATTTGTTCAACAGTTAATTTTTCCAATGCTGCTTTGTGCACAGTGTTGAAGTGGATATTTTTACTGCTCTAAAAGTGGCACCTAGTGGCAAATTAAGAAGATGCATTTTCATTTAGAATAAAGCGAAAAGACCAAAAACAATGTTTAGCTTTAAACATGAAATGGCTTGAGATTTTTTTTTTTAATAGTTTCAATGATGAAGAGTCTTCTCTAATTTTCTAAAGAAAATAACTTTATACAGGCACATTTTAATTTAAAACTTTGCAGGATGTTGTTTAGCTTTGACGAAAAATTTATATCAATATTCCAGAAAAACGTGGCCAAAGAGTTTCACCTTCTTGCAACTGTGTTTGATGAGAACCTGAGCTGGTATTTGGATGACAACATACACAGATTCGCAAAACAGCCCAAATCTGTAAAGAAAGAAGATGAAGACTTTCAAGAGTCCAATAAAATGCACTGTAAGCACTAGTCAAAACATTATTTTACAATAGCATTTCTGCAGTACACAAACCATATATTTTTTTTCATTTTTACCCAAAGTAATATTTGTTTTCCATTCACAGCGCTCAATGGATACATGTATGGGAATCTGAAAGGCTTGAGTATGTGCAAAGGTGATAAGGTATCTTGGCATCTGTCCGGACTAGGATCAGAGGCTGACATCCACGGACTTTATTTTGAGGGCAACAGGTTCCTCTTCAAAGACACCAGGAGAGACACCATCAACGTCTTTCCTCATATCTCTCACACTGTCATAATGGAGCCTGACAGCATGGGTACAGTCCCATCTTTTCTATTTTTTATCCCACTGCAAAGAACAACTTGGCCCTTCTGTGAACCTCAATAAACGTTATTAGATTGATGCTTTAAGGAATAGTTCACCCAAAAATGAAAATGACTGCATATTTTACTCACCACCAAACCAACCTAGGTGTATATGATTTTGTTCTTTCAAACGAACACAGTCAGTTTTTTTTTTTTAATCCTGGCTCTTCCAAGCTTAAACGGCTGTTGCTGGAAATAAGTTTTTTAGGTTATAATTTTAAAACTAGAAATATTTATTTAAAAAAAAAACATCAATCTGCTTCAGAGAACATGTGATAACCTCCCGAAGGTGTATATATATATATATATATATATATATATATATATATCTGCTTTGCAGAGCTTCAAAATCAAAGCCGTCATGCACCAGCATTGCCAAGCTTGGAAGAACCAGGATAGATTTTTTAAAAACTCTGACTGTGTTTGTCTAAAAGTCACATGCACTTGATGGCTGAACCATTCCTTTAAAACAACAAAATCAACATTGTTTATTCATTATAATGTAACATTGTGTCTCCAGGACAGTTTGAGGTGGTATGTAAAACCACAGATCATTATCATGGGGGAATGAGAGCCAATTATACCGTGGAGAAGTGTAGCTTCTGGAGCCGTCAGTCTGAGATGATGCTTCACCAGAAGAAGTATTACATCGCTGCAGTTGAGATGGACTGGGACTATTCTCCCACTCGTGCATGGGAGGAAAAGATGCACCATGGTCTGAAAGACAGGTATACCAAAGTTCTTCAACAGAACTCAGAAATCCCATTTGCAAACACAAGGCATTTAAAAACATCATTGGTGTTTGCACCATTAATGCTAAAACTTGGTTATATGCCAAGAATCAACATGTACATGTAAGCAATATTTAAGAATTATTGTGTTGTGTAAGATTATTACAGTTGCAAGTAACATACAGTAAGATTATAATGAACAATAGCTGCACTAATGCCACAAACTCCAATATTTCTTTAATGAGTTCTAGCAGACTGTGAACAAGTAGTTTGTAGTGTAGTGATGTTTTGGACTAAATTAAGGATACAAAGGTCATTCAGGCAATAGAAGAACACTGTTGTGCATGTCAGTAAAAAGTGAATACAATATCTAGATCATATTTACTTTAATATATTCAGCCCAGGCATTGAGTTCCTCAAGAAAGAAGGCAAATTCATTGGTTCAAAATATAAGAAGGTGCTGTACCGAGAGTACACTGATGAAACCTTCACGAAGCCCAAGGAAACATCTGCTGACATGGAACACTTGGGAATTATGGGTAAATATGAATAGAATATGCAGTACAGCAATAGTTGATTCATAATTTGAAGTGTTTGAAAACATGAACATACAAATATGATCATCTCAGGACCCATGATCCATGGTAAAGTGGGAGAAAAAGTGAAGATTGTGTTTAAGAACATGGCTAAGAGGCCGTACTCCATACATGCCCATGGAGTTAAAACGGAGAGCCCTCAGGTGGCCCTGACACGTCCAGGTAAGATTTGACCTTTGAATTTAGAATAATGTTCATATTGTTCATCAAGTCTAAATGTATTTGTTGTATACTCAAGGTGAAATTCAGACTTATACCTGGTACCTCCCAAAGAATTCTGGGCCGACAGAACAGCAAGAGGAATGCAGTGTTGGAGCATATTACTCCACCGTGGATGTTATAAAGGTATCAAGAGAAACAAGTTCAAAACCAGTGTGACGTTTTCTAAAAACTAATGACCTTGCTTTCTACTATGGCAATTCATAGCTATTTTACCTTTTGGCAAGTTGGTGGTGAATTCATATTAATTCATAAATCATTTGTACATTTTCTAAGAATTGGTCTTGGAAGGCAACGCAGAAGTTGTTTTAGAAAGCAGCCAGAGTCTGATTGTATTCTCATGTAGGACATGTACAGCGGTTTGATAGGGCCGCTGGTCATCTGCAAGAAGAGCCTGGCTCGCACGCTGGGGCTGAAGAAAGAGATTGAAGAGTTTGCTCTTCTTTTCTTGGTCTTTGACGAGAATGAATCTTGGTATTTGGATGACAACATCAAAGCTCATGTTAAAAACCCTCCCAAAGATCTAAAGGAGGATGCAGAGTTTATCGAAAGCAACAAGATGCATGGTGAGTTCACTGCTCTGGGTTGAAAAGTTTTGGTCATGGTTTTTGAGGACACTTTTCAAATAATTGAGAACATCTCACATCACAGCTTAACCCTGAGAAATTACATCTTTTAATTAAAACCTAACTCCCTCAGCATTAAATGTATTATTCATTAAATGGTCTTATGCAACAGGACCAAAATCTTAGAAGTGCTGATGATAAATTAACTGTAAATGTATTGTTTATCACAGGAATCAATGGATTAGTTTACGGCAACCTTAAAGGCCTGAACATGAAGATTGGGGATAAAGTATACTGGTATCTGATGGGAATGGGAAACGAGGTGGACATACACACTGTACACTTTCACGGCCACAGCTTTGATTACAAGGTACTACTACAGCCATCCTATTCAGTTTTTCTTCATTAAATGTAAATATCTTTGAGAGCATCAATGTGAGCACTGCACTTTTCCCGCAGGTCAGCGGCACGCATCGAGCAGACGTGTTTGATCTGTTCCCTGGGACATTCCAAACAGTCACCATGCGTCCGGTGTATTCTGGCACCTGGCTTCTGCACTGCCACGTCACCGACCACATCCAGTCCGGAATGGAGACCACGTACACCGTGCTCGAGAAAGATGGTAAGTGTCGTACAGAATAACATGTTTTACACTTTTATGCAAAGATTACTCTTCAGCTCTTTAACACATCAAGCAAGGGCAGCGCATGTTGTCACATGGGGTCATTGACTTCAGAACTGCAGTTACACAAACATTTGTTTTCTGGATAGTTTGGGCATATTTTAGAAGCTACACAAACTAACCAGTATACATGTTGTTTGTTTTTTTTTAGGAAAAAGGAAGAAATCCCCGGTTTCAATATAAATGTATTGGTGTTTTGTTAACACTTGCCTTTGATTTTTCTAAATAAAGACCTATAGTTCTTTGAGTTATTTTGTGTTTGCAATCAAGCAGAAAAGCATTCCTGTCCTGCTTAGCGATACTGTTAAAAGTCAACATGGCATTAAAAGTGACTTCTGTAATCTGACAAATTTTATTAGATGGTAAAAAATCTAAGGTTAAAAATTTTAAATCTTTTTTGCACAAGGTATTAAATAGAAAGAAGATATTAAATAGTGGTGATTTAGTAAGAAAATAGTAAAAGGCATTAATTTTGTTACTTAAGCTTTGAAATATAATATAAACTATTTGCTAAATCAGCTGCACACAAGATTCTGTATTTGAATGTAATTTAATAACAATAATAATATATATATTTTTAAAGGACACTTTTTAATGTTCATTCTAAAATATCAGATCAAATGAGATGACAGCTGCATTATGGATAATGTGCAAACAAATATCTAACAAAAAAAGTACATGCTTAACAAGAAAAAATAATATTAATTGTACATAATGTCATTGTAGGAGCCTATTTTGTTCAGATTCAATAACCAATGTCATTATATGGTGCAATTCAGTTTTGAATGTTTTTGTTTTGGATTGTTTGCATTTGTGAACTTACATTATTCATATTTG
>JAUCNO010000460.1:2093445-2109120 GCA_032353835.1 Enteromius viviparus
TTTGGCAACAGGTAACATTGGTAACATTATCTTACAGTTTTTTTTTCAATTGCTTAGACACTAAAATTAAAACTTTCTCACAATTAACAAATCCTTATTTAAGGAGCAAAACACCGGCCTCGATTTGCAAAACTGAAAGCACATTTTCAGCTTCACACATTTTGCAAAACATAACACAGTGATTTGCAAAACACTAAACACACTTGTATACATCAGACACAGTGTCAAATTCCCACACCTATGAGCCAATCTGTTAAACACTGCCATCAGGTGCACAAACACATGATTGCTAAATTGTAGACATCAATCAGGTTTAAGCACTACACAATACAATATTGCTTCATATGAGACCGCTTCAGCGCTGGTTACACGATCAGATCCCGAGATGGGCACAGCACCGTGACACACTCCGGATAGGCGTTTTTCCCAAGTACCCCTGGGACAGGTGTCCAACATGGATGCCTCCTCCACGGGCCAGGGTGCTGTATGCAAAGGGCCAACAGTCAAGCTTCCAGCTGGTTTGGCATGTAACATTGCCTCGAGTTGTTAGCCGTACTTCTCCCACACGGGCTGGTCCAGACGTACAATACAGCGACATCGCGTACATCCATAAACACTACGCTCACGCTGCATGGCACAACTCACCTGCCATCTGCTCCTGTGGAGTCCAGCAGCTGAAATCACTGTGCGCTGTTCACATTCAGGGATACTCTACCGAGAGCTAATCACGGCAGTCCACCCACTCTGGAGAATGCCGCTGGAAATAAGATAGATCTCTTTGCCTTCCCTGAGTTCGCCTATTGCCTGTTGTTTTTTTTAAAAAACAGGCAAAAAAAATTTTTTATCTCAAAAAATTATTGCTCAGTGGGGATGCACTCGCACACAACTGGCCTCTGGTGCTCAAGTACGCCTTCCCCAGTGAGCCTCCTAGCACAGACCCTGTGCAAGATTAGGGAGGACGAGGAACAAATCCTGCTGGTACCGGGCTCCTTGCGGTAGCCCCTCCTTGAATATCCCTGGGAAGGACCTTATTCTCAGGGGATAGGGCACCGGGATGCGCAGACTTCTCCGGCCTTTCATGTGCTGTCATACAGAGAAAAGATCCCTCTACGAGGCAGGCTTACCCTCTGAGATAGAGTCTGTTCTTTGACTGGGTCTGCTCTCGTGGAGGGGACCCACAGTGGAGGGCAGGTCATGTTAATTCCCAGAGACCACATCTCGTACCCTCTTGGGACCTTGCTGTCGCACTACGGGGCCTGCGGTTGGCTCCCTTTGAGCCCCTTCAGCCCGCAGATCTAATTATATCTGATGCTAAAGACAGCACTTATTGCTCCATTAAAGGGGTAGGGGACCTACAAGCCTTCTCTGTCTACAAAGAGTGCCTACAGCTCGGCCCGGCTAAAACCCTATGTGCCCAGGGTTCCTACCACGCCCTTCCACGATCAGGTTGTGAACCCGCAAGCTCTGCCCCGGGCGGAGGCAGACCCAGCCTTAGAGTCGTTGTGCCAGAAGGCTGTTTCCCTTCAATTATATCCATAATAATATCGATACATTACATTTATTGAAATTCCACGTGCAAGACTAAAATGTTAAGTCATGTGCTCCGCCCACCAACCACCTGCTTCAGTACAACTGGCAACCATGTAGGTCCCCTATCCTGGGCCACAGGAGGTTGGGAAGGTTATGTGCAGATACTCTGCTGACGAACTTAAAAAGTATCTTGTCGGCCGAGGGTCTCCACGTAGCGCGGTCATAGAGTCGTGGCCTGTTCCATGGGTGTCCCCATATGTAACATCGAAGTAATTCGACTGAAAGGGTAATGTCTATGTTACAAGCGTAACCCACGTTACCTGAAGGAGGGAACGGAGATGTTACACTTTCACCTGCCACGACTCTGATGTCGCACTGACGCCAGCTCAGCTCTTCAGCGAAAACCTGTATGTGCACTCCACTCATGCTCTCTTATACTCACGCAGTGATGAGGTGCACCTGAGTGCAATCAAGTGCACGCCAATATTCATTGGCTTTTTGTATAAAGCTCAAAGGCAATTTGCCTCTCTGGCGAGTTCCCATATGTAACTTCTCTGTTACCTTCTTCAGGGAACGTGGGTTACGTTCGTACACATGAGGTCAAAGAAACTACCTAAAGAGCTCAGAGACAGAATTGAAGGGAGACAGAAGAGAGTTGTAGAAAGTCAACCATCACTGTAGCCCTCCACCAGTCGGGGCTTTATGGCAGAGTGACCCAACAGAAGCCTTTCCTCAGTGCAAGACACATGAAAGCCTGCATGGAGTTTGCTTAAAAAAATAACTTAACTAAACACTTGAAGGATTCAAATATGGTGAAAAATAAGATTCTCTGGTCTGATGAGACCAAGATATAACTTTTTGGCCTTAGTTCTAAGCGTTATGTGTGGAGAAAACCAGGCACTGCTCATCAGCTGTCCAGTACAGTCCCAAGAGTGAAAGCATTTCAGCTGCAGGGACTGGATGACTGATTGCAATTCGAGGGAAAGATGAATGCGGCCAAGTCCAGGGATATCCTGGATAAAAATCTTCTCCAGAGTGCTCCGGACCTCAGACTGGGCTAAAGGTTTACCTTCCAACAAGACAATGACCCTAAGCACACAGCTACAATAACAAAGTGGCTTCACAACAACTCTGACTGTTCTTGAATGGTTCAGCCAGAGCCCCCACTTAAACCCAAATTGAGCATCTCTAGAGAGACCAAAAAATGGCTGTCCACCAACATTTACCATCCAACCTGACAAAACTGGAGAGGATCTGCAAGGAGGAATGGCAGAGGATCCCCAAATCCAGGTGAGAAAAACATTCTTCCATCCTTCCCAAAAAGACTTATGGCTGTATTACATCAAAAGGGTGCATCTAAATACTACGCAAAGGGTCTGAATACTTAGGACCCGTTTTTTCTTTAATAAATCTGCAAAAATGTCAACAATTCTGTGCTTTCTGTCAATATGGGGTGCTGTGTGTACATGTATAACAGGGAAATATTTAAGGGGGTCGGAGTACTCCCTGTACATAATAAAATCACTTCGTAAAATCACAATCCAAAAAGTGGATTTTCCCCCAAACTGTGCAGCCCTAGCAGTTACAATAGAAAGAACAAATTAGCATTAACCGAAAAACACAATGTCTTCCCTTCAACTTATTTATTGATGTACTGAACAATAAAAACAAAAATCACAAATTATTTTAAACAAAAAAAGAACATGTACATCTTGTTTTATACTCATTTAAATATTTAACAAAGATAGTCGTTAGCACAAAGAAAACTGAAAAAGTTCAACTAAAGAGTCATGTACACACATGCAGTGAATTGCAACACAGAGGCTCATGAGGAGAGATGGGAACACCAACATGGGAAAGCTCTCCATCTCAGCCTCATGGAGGTCACCTTCAACATTATATACCAAAATAAACACACTTAAACAGTCAGCTGTTATTCTACTTAAATCTTTAAACGCATGTTTTAAAACGTAAACTACTTTAAGAAAACAAAAACAAACAAAACCAAAAAAAAAACATGAAATATTTCCTGTCATCTATACAAAGTCAAGTTTGCATAATGTCACTCAATCAGGCCTTGTGTGTCTTGTTTGTCTTGAAGGAGACCTGTAAAACCCTGTCCCCAAGCCGGTACCCATTCAAACTGGCGATTGCTACAGCAGCCTCGTCGTAGTTTGTCATGGTCACGAAGCCAAATCCTTTGCACTTGTTTGTGTTGAAGTCTCGTATGACCTTTACATTAGTCACAGCACCGAACGGGCCAAACATCTGCCAGAGGATGTTCTCATCAGCATCCGGCGCCAAATTATACACAAAAATGCACCAGCCTGTGCTGCCGTGGCCCGGGAGATTGATGCCTGCCAGGCTGGTGACCCCGTCAATGGTCATGGGTGAGAATCTACTGCCAAAGACAAACACAAATACTGCATTTCAGCTAAAACTGCTATAAAGACCATTTTTTATGCTAATATGGCACCTAAGAAATTATATTGCTCACATGAATTTACACACACACACACACACACATATATATATATACACATATATATATATATATATACACACACACACGCTTCATAAATATATACATCTGTGTGTGTATTTATATATACATAAATATACACAGTATACACATAATGAGGTGAGATTTGAGGAAAGTAATAGTATTAATAATTTAGTTATGTTGTATTTAATTTAACATTCAAGACAGCATTACAATAGTCCAGCCTGGACAGAACAAGCTTTAACAAGTGAAGCGTGTTCCAAAAGAAAAGGTCTGATCTGCTTGATGTAATATAAAGCAAACAGTCAAAACCAGCAGTTTTAGGAATGTAGTGTGAGAAAGTCAGCGGATTCAATAAAATCACAAGGTTTCTGGCTGTTTTTGAAGGACTTATGGTTGATGTGCCAAACTGATGGTGAAATTGTGATGAAATGATGGGTTTGCCGGAACCACATGCTGTTCTGTCTTGGAAAGGTTGAGTTGAAGGTGATGTTTCTTCATCCATCAAGAAATGTATTTTAGACAAGCTGAGATGCAAGCAGCTATCACCAGATCATCAGAATGGAATGACAGGTAGAGTTGAGTGTCATCAGCATAGCAGTGATATAAAAATCCATGTTTCTGAATAGCCAGGAGTTTTTACAAAAAAATATTTAGCGCTTCAATTTTTTTTACCGATATAGCTTATGGAAATGCTAACTATCGCAAAAATTTTGTAAATGTCTACAAAGTATTTTTCCGTTTAACTTTAGCGCATACATTCTATATCAATAAATCCAAAAATTGTTTGGAATCACATTTGGTCGGAAAAATGAGCTAACGCGAATAAATGCAGCGTCACATGACAGATTTAGCCTACGTGTTCGCGGTGTTGTTTGTATCAAACCACCTTAGTTTTTTTAAAAGCGCATTACATCAATATTATTGCATCTTAAATATTAAATATGGTCAAAAGATGAGTTACCTCTCAAACATAAATATCCTAATTTTGATGTTTCTTTTTAATACTTTAAAAGTTACATTTATTAGGCCTAATTTTGTTCAGGATATTATATGTGTAGAGTTAGTAGTATAAGGCATTACTGCGTGCAGCACCGGCAGGATCACTTCATTTTCTTTTCCTTATAAAAGTGGAAACAGCTTACTATACTCGTTCAAAAATAAGACATTATTCGAAATTATTCTAAATATTTATTTTATTTGAGTACATTCACAATAAAAACAGCTAATAATTGGATGCCGCTTTCAAGAGCACTTCACAAAAAATAACTGAAATTATCAATATAGGCTGCTACACTTTTCTTTCGTTTTGTTAATTTATTATTTGTTTACAAAAAAATATATATATTTGTAATATGAGCCTTTTTTTCTTTTATAGCTTATGTTTTTCTCTGTTCGCACTAGCTCTGCGTGTGATGTGATGCCTTTTGCACCTTTATAAAATTAATACACCTGCTTATGAATAGCCTATTGCTTGATGCTGGAGTATCTAAATAGTCTATAACAAAGTACAAAAACATAAAAACTCATTAAACTTGTTATTTTTTATGTAGGCCTATATAATTTAATAATGGGATAAGGTTTTTTTTTTTGCACATGATTTGCGCAATTGGTGAAACTATGTTGTAACGCCAAGTCAGAAGAGGGAGCTCTCACCACCGCACGGAATGTCTCCCCTCCCTATGCTTCTTTGCTGGTGATTTCCTGTTTGACGACTACTTAAACGGAAGTCTGTCAAACAGAAAGTTGCGAAGTATTGTTTAGCTGTATGTATCTACGAAGCGTTTCTTGTAATTGTCCTGTTTTTCTTCCTTTGCCATAGCCTTGTTTTTGTTTTGTTCGTTTAATTTGTTACTTTGGATTGCCCTGGACTCTATTCTGTTTTGTCAACTCAAGTCAAGTCACTTTTATTTATATAGCGCTTTTAACAATACATGTAGCAAAGCACCAAACATTATCAAATAGAACAACAGAGTGATAGTAATATATAATGACGAGAATTAAACTTTATTTATCAATGCAGAGACTGTCTCTGTAGTCAAGACGACGATAATCACTGTGTTAACGTTTTGTGAACGTTTTGTTGCCTGCCCTGTCCATTGCTTAGATACCGTTTACGATTCTGTCTTGCCCTTGGATATACCCGTTTACTGTTGTTTGGACTTAGCCTGCTTTGACCACACTGTATTTTAATAAAGCTTGCATTTGCATCTTTTGTTACATATGTATGGAAACTTAAGGGCAATTTTTTTTTTTTGCGATACACCAAAACTTATGCAACAATTGTTTTAAGGATGACGCTATCACGCACACCATTTTATCGGTAAAAGGCCAGTTGGATAGAAACAGGCTGGCTATTTCGCAAATATATTCTAAGTCTAATTATTTGTTGATAACAAAACAGCATAAAAACTGGATCGAAACTAGTCTAATGACAGAGCCTAGTGTTGCCGTGTAGGCCGAGAAGAGAAGTGGTCCTAGAACTGAGCCCTGACTTGGACACCTCACATTTTGAAGATACCTAGAAGGACCCATCTGAGAGTTAAGACTCAAACCTCTGCAGTGTGGTTCCTGAGATGCCCTTTGACAATTAGGGGTCTTAGGAGGATCTGGTGGTCAACCATGTCGAAAGGAGTGGACAGATCCAGGAAGATAAGTATAAAAGATTTGGAATGAAACCTACAAAGGGCAAAAACTGTCTACACTGGATGCAACAAAGCAACCACTGTCAATCATTTGAATTTTGTGTCAGTACGCCATAAATAGACCCAGGCATCAGTTTACAGTCTGGGATTTGTCATAGCTTTGCACCGCCTCCAGTGTAGTCAGACACTGAGTTTAACCAGTTCTGTTGTATTTTGCCACGTCACGCAGTTTAACGTCCAGGTTAGACAAGATGAGAGTCACACAGATGCACGAGTTGCAGAACACTGAATTCTGCCCACTTCAATATATATATGTGCCTGAAATGACACATATGCACGAAACTGCCACAATGCATGTACCTGCAAGTATCCTTATGTACACAGTTGCTTACAGCTTAGGTAAATGTAAACAATTGAGAAAGAAAAAAGAAAATGGATGTGTGTAAGAGTATACTGGTTCACAGCTTTCTGTGTCAAATGTTAAAATCACACAAAGACAGTTAGTTTTTTGTTTGTACATAATCACTTTTGTAGCTTTAAAGTGCCCCTATTATGCCATTTCCAATTTTATAATTCATGCAGTGTATAATGTAACTGTACAGTATGTGAATATAAACAATCTGCAAGGTTGTTAAAAATAAAAAAAAGGAAAAAAATAAGTGCTTCACAGGAACTGAAGGCAAGCAGAGCGATAACTACGAGCAAGAAGACAGTTTGGAAATCAGCATACCTGTATTGAATATGATTATGCCATATCTAATACGAGTTATGCTAAATTGACAATAGGCACCTTGCATGCATGTAAACCTATTTTAAAAGACTCCCAAAACAATATTAGGAGCCTTAAAAATGGCATAATAGGGACACTTTATCATTTATTGGATTCAGTTTATATCAGCTCAAATGAACATACCTCTTGACTCCATATGCCATGTTGAGCAAATTATCCAGCCTGAAACACAAACACAATAAAATCACACTCAAGTCAAAGTCAGTTCAAGCCCAGTGAGTGCGTCAGCAGTTACCTGAATCTCTGGGCCTGTTGCGCCAGTGGTCCTGGGTAGCGTCTGTTGGGTGACTGGTACAGGTGGGACAGCAGCGCCTGGCTGCTCTTCTGACTGGGGTTGTTGGCAAACTTCACCGTGATTGGTTCAGTTGCTCCTGGTGGTTTCTGTCCATTCAGCCCTTTAATCGCCTCCTCAGCCTCAACACGCCGGTCAAATCGAATAAAGCCCACACCTCTTGACACACCTGAAAACAGCCCAAAAAATACTCTTATCCTTTCAATACCCATAAAACGGGGCACTTTAATTTAAAAGATCTTACCTGTGACCTGATCCACGAGGATCCTGGAGGTGATGATGCGGCCGTACTGAGAGAAGAGCTGCTCCAGCTCTTTCTGGGTCATAGTTTTTGGAAGACCGCTCACATACAGATTAGCATCTCGGATGGAGGCCGAACTCGGTCGCGCATACGACACCTGCTCACAGAAAAACGTAGTCCTCGTCATCACACATGAGCAGTATCTGTGACAGCAGCCTCACTTCAGATAGACCTTACCTTGATGGTTTTAGTCTGCAGCCGTAGGCCATTTAAAGTGTTTATAGCTTTCTCTGCATCTTTGGGTTCTGCATAATTTACAAAGCCGTAACCCAGACTCTGACCTAGAAAAACAAACTTTTAGGTTAGGATTTATGAGCGCTGTTATTGACCTGAGCAGGTGAGCTCAGGTGAGCTGCTGAGGAGTGTATTTGTAAAGTACATTGTGCAAGACCCTTCCATGCAAACCACTTCAAAGGTTTAAAACATTTTAAACTATGCTGCGCTTTATCCAGTTTGCCACTATTTTTTATATATATTTAATTATAATTTCAGTGTAATGCATGTAACAATTCCACTTCCTGTTCTTTCATTTTATTAGATTTCTTCAATTTCTTCATTTGTGAAATAGAATAAGTAGATAAAGTGAAATATACTTTATATTTGAATTTAGGGGTGGGCGATATACTGGTAGACAAAGTTAATTTTGTATATATATTTTAAGAGATTTTGGATGACTTTTTCTACCACACTCATGTGATGTTGCTGTGCTGCGTACCATTTTTAACCATTGCGGTTTAAAAACAAACGTAATCAGCAGCAAGAGAAAGCTCCTTTTACTGTATGCACATACTGTCAGAAAGGTGTACATACATGAAGACACTGCTCAGAGTACAGGAGTATTGTTTGGAGGTGTTTTTGATGCTTTATAGGCATTTAAAAAAATAAATAAATAAATAAATAAAGTGAAATACTCCCTGAATGTGCCAAAATGCCCATGTTTAAAAGCATCCTCATGAACTGTAGTTCAGGCTTTTCAGCAACATTTTCAGCTGTAGCTTAGCATAGATCATTGGATCTGATTCTACCATTAGCATTGGAGTAACTATTAGCATCACACTCAAAAATGACCAAAGAGTTGTGATATTTTTCCCATTTAAAAATGGTCTCTTCTGAAAATGTTGAATCAAGGAACTTTGTACAAACAGTGGAGTATTCCTTTAAAAAGTGACACAAGTCTAATATTCCTGACGTCTGTTCTTTACGTAACTCAAACAAAGAGAAAATTTCTCATTGCTCTTGACTAAAATCACTTTTTTGATTTTTGTTCCATTGCTTGTAATTAGATTATTTTTCTTATTTAAATTACCAACCATTCACTTTTCTTCTAAGCACTTGTTTTTCCTTTTTTTAGGCTACCGTTTTCTGATCTTGACTCATGTGACAAGAATTATACAATTATTGCAATACCAAAAAGGCCTTATTTAAAGCAAAATAACTATAATATATAACTATACTGCAATACATTGTTATCGTAAAATAAAATTTCTTCTACTATTATTAGATGTTGGTCGTAATACCCATGCCTATTTGTATATTTTTTCCTTTTGATTCAAATAATGTATTTCTTATTTTGTAAAACCAGAAATTCATTGCAGCATATTTTCCCACTATCCCTAATTTTAACAGTGTGATATTATCAGCTTTAAATGCTGGCTATTGGCCACTCTACTCCCTAATATTATCAATATCAATCAGTCCCAAAAGCCCTATTGGTCAAAAATCATTAGAGTCAGCCATAGATACCAGTGATTTTGTCCCGCACAAGTTTGCAAGACTCAATCTCTCCGATGCTGCCGAACAGACTCTTGAGCTCCTCCTGCGTCATGTTCTGTGGCAGGTAGTTCACGATCAGGTTGGTTTTACTGTCCTCTGTGTCAATGGGCATCTCCACAGGTGATGTGCAGTTGTTAGAGATGCTGTTGGGACCGTTGCTGGTGTTACAGCTCGGCCCATTGGACAGCTGCGTCTCCATGGCAGCAATCACCTGCTATAGATGCAAACACATATACAGTAAGTGAAAACAGTAAAAAAAAAGTAATGGATTAATTTTCATTTTGCCCTGCTTACACATGTGAAAGTAATTCTCTCTGCTAATGCAACACATTATACAAAGAGAATTATGATGTAGAACAATAGGGAAGAGTGAATTGAAAGGAGTAACAATAGTTTGAATAAAATAACTTTAATAAAAAACAAGTCTTGCATGCTCTCTGCTTTTAAGTTGCTTTCATCTTTCTTTTTGTTTTTCCTTTTATATATTTATTATTTTTCTACTTGGTTAAGTTTTCGGTTTATAATTCTTGCACAGTTTAGTAATTTTTTCATTGGTTTGGACACGCAATTCTACAATAACAAAACTTTCTGCGATGAACGCTACCACGACGCCATGCCACACTGCCCCTGTGTTTACAGTCAGGACCAGCTGCTGGGTCTCCAACAGCACAGCTGGACCGGTGTTCAGCACGACATCCCCGCGGAGATCAAGATGAGCTACAGTGGCTGCAGAGCTGGGAAAGCACGACGATTGAAGAAAAAAAGATGGGATGCTTTGAGGCAACAGACTGGGACGTTCTCTGTAATTCTCATGGAGACAATATAGACAACCTGATAGGCTGTGTTACAGATTGCATTAACTTCTGTGTGGACACAGTGGTTCCCCAAAAAAACATTCACTGCTTCCCCAACAATAAACCCTGGGTAAGCAAAGACATCAAAGCTACACTAAACAAGAAAAAGAGAGCTTTCAGAAGCGGCAACAAAGAACAGTTGAGACTGATGCAGAATAAGCTCAAAGACAAGATTACAGAGGGAAAAAGAGTCCTACAGAAGGAAGTTGGAAAGCAAACTTCAGAAGAACACCACCAGGGAGGTGTGGAATGAAGGCCATTACTGGCCTGAGACAGAAGAGAGGTGTTGGGATGGATGGAGATGCTGAATACACAAAGGACCTTGCTTCTCCTGTCCCCACACTCAGCTCTTACCACCTTCTCCGTTCTCCTCCCCCTTCTCCTGCTCCCTCAAACTGTCCCTCTCGATCCCTTCTCAGCAGATGACATCAAAAGAGAACTGTGTAGACTCAATTCCAGTAAAGCTGCTGGCCCCCCACCAAAAAAAAACAACCCGTCGACTCCCAGTGACTACAGGCCAGTGGCTCTGACTTCACACATCATGAAGACGCTGGAAAGACTCATCCTGAAACACCTGCGTCTGCTGGTTGAGCCTTGGCTGGACCCCCTACAGTTTGCATATCGACCCCGTATCGGTGTGGAGGACGCCATTATCTACCTGCTGGACCCCGCTTATTTTCATTTGAACATTGTTGGAAACATGGTGAGGGTCGTGTTTTTCGACTTCTCTAGTGCTTTTAACACGATAAGACCATCACTGCTGAAGAGTAAGCTCATGGAAATGCAGGTGGACACCCCACTGGTAGCTTGGATTATGGACTATTTAACAAATCGACCACAGCTCTGATAACATCCCGAGTAGTACAGGTGCGCCGCAGGGGACTGTTCCATCACCCTCTACACGTCTGACTTCAGGTACATGTCTCAGTCATGTCACCTGCAGAAATTCTCTGATGATTCTTCCATTTAGGGCTGTATCAGGGATGGACAGGAGGAATACAGGAGTTTGTCAAATAAACTCATTTTATCTCCTGTATATTTTTTTCTATTTACATGACCTATCTAACATCAACTTCCAGTAAATGAACAATATATATTTTTTTATAATATTAATTTATGTGTGGAATGTTATTTAATACAATCACTTGACTGTTCATCTTTGTGAATTGTACATTAAACGTCAACAGATACAACTTTTGATTTTAAAAATGTGTTGGACAAGTGCACTGAAGTCCGGAAATGCACGTTTTTAAAAGTCCAAAAAGTCAGAAACTTTTACAAATTATGCAAAAAACCTAACTTTGCATAAAAACATAAAACCAATATAAAACCTTTGTTTTTTTTTCTTGTTCAGTGAGAGAAATTCAGCCTGTGTTGGGCTTGAAAAAGTGCCCTGAAAGTTCAAAGTCTGTAGTGGATATACGAAGCACAGCACCAAAGTGATCATCACTGAGAGAGAATCTATATATGGATTTCTTAAACTTCATCACTAAGAATGTTTGTACGCAAATGTAGGTAGATCCAAAGAGAACCAACATCCTTCTAAGCATGTTTTCTAATGTGTGGAAAGTTTTCATCTTTGAGAGAGGAATAAAAACGTAGGAGTGATACGGACTTAAAAGCGCTCTGCCAGTAGTTTATCAGACTGTAGGTCAATGAGTTTAAGCTGAGCATTGGGTGCACTGTCCAGACAGCAAGTGAAGAAATCATGTGCATTTTATTCTCAATTGTTTCGAATCGCCTTACCATGCAAACTTTCCTTGCAGGGCCTCTACAAGTACCTGTGGAGGTGATCAGCTGATTGTGAATGTTGCCCTTCAATTAACTTGAAAGAAACTTTAACTTTCACGTGAAAGCGGTCACCAAGCTGTACATTTTCATTTCGCAAGACGGAAACCTCAGCCAGATTGCCACACTGCCGCCCCTGAGCCGCTGCACAAGATGTCTGTCACACCCAAGCCCAAGGCACTACTAGGGCGTTCCAAGGGCAATTGAGGCTATCCGCATGTTTAGTGGACCCCCCACCCCTTTGATGTCAGTTAGGGGAGTTGGGTTTAGAACCCCCACCCAAACCAGTTCAAGCCATAGAACCTCTTAGGGTTCCGCTGGTGGCTGCACGACTTTCAGAGAGGTTGGCTTCAGCCGCAAATGCTCTGGAGGTTCCACTGGTGGCTGCACAACCCCCGGAGGTGCTGGCAGTTCCCACAGGGTCACCAGGGGTCCCGCTGGTGGCTGCACAACTTCCACAATTCCATTCCGCTGTTCCAAATTCTGTTATCAAGTCACAACCAGAAGTGTTCTGCTCCATCCTGGTCAGAGAGGCTGCCGTTGAATGACTAACTGGCACTTCTACGGCTATGGAAGCCACCCATGAGATCCTGTCATGTCAAGTCAGGGCCACTGAATTCCTGTCCAGCCCAGTTTCAGCCATGAGGACTGTCATTAGCCTCCCATCCTGCCCTGTCATGGCTATAGAAGCCACTTTTTAGAGTCGTCAGCCCCACTTTGGAGGGCTATTGTTCTGCCTGCACTGCCATGTTCCTGTGTACCTCTTTCTCCGCTCCATGGTTCAGGTCTTCTGCAACTTCACTGTATGTCTCCTCTTCATGAACCAGGTCCCCTGTACTTTCCCCAGTTCTGCCTCCTCTTTACCACCCTCCTGTACTATTGTTGTTGGAGCATCTGGAATCCGCTCCTAGGGAGGGGGGCTATGCCATGATTTCTCGTTGGAGTACCTACATCCCCTCCAGAGGGCACTCAATCCAGAACTTCACCTTCATCACAGAAACTCCATTATCCATATCACCGCAAGCTTAAAACTGATTTCCCACACCTGCCCACGAACTGATTGCATCACACACACCTGCACCTCATTACCACACCCACATACTGATTACACACACACACACACACACATATATATATAAAAGCCAGGTTCAAATGGCAACTCACTGAGAGGTCCTGTTTTCCCAGTACTACAATTCCCTGCTGTGTTTTTGGACTGTTTAACCTGATTTTGTTGATCGTTTGCTGCCAGCCCCGACTAGGGTTGGGTATCGTTTAGGGTTTTTCGTGCCAAATCGATGCATTTAAAACAACACTTAATAATAACCGCACACTATGAATGATTAGTTAAGACCAAGCGTTTGGTGAATATCGCGTTGTACTCCAAGATTGGAAAAACAGCGTCTTCTTGACCAGATGTAATCCATGTGGAAATTGTACTGTTTGTGGGTGGGGCAAGTTGTTCGCAGTGTAGAAAAAGATTTGAATTGCTGATGACTCGTTTAGTCGAATGTGAGCAGACTTTTGTTTTTTTTTGTTTTTTTTTTAAATCAGGCACTATCAGCGTCACAACTTTGCCAATAGTTTATGTTCACATACAGCTACATGACACACTGGCCCTGTCCGCTACGCCGGTTTGTTCCGGTGCCGGTTGTCTAGCTACCAAAATTCCTTGTACTCAGGCAGTTTGTCATGGGGGGTGGCACAGTTCATGTAAAAAAAAAAAAACTGTTCAGTTCGCTTGTCTCGGTTCGGTGCATGCATGCGTCGCACGGTTCGACAGTTCATGACATGCTCAATGAAGCCTCGTGCCCCGTATGTGACGTCAGTGTGTTTCCCTTTCGCGCGAAAGAATTGAGATGCTACTGTAAGATCAGCATCACAGCCTAATATTAATCACATAGCCTACTTCACCCTGCAAATAAAAATTACTTATCTGAACACTTATTCTGATGGATGCATTGGTTGTGACGGCACTTTTGACCTGACAGTTGACCTTATCTGACAGTTGATTCAATTAAGGTTTATGCAGATGTACAACCAATTTCTGCACTGCTCTAGGATGTGACACGGAAACACTGGACTGACAGTGATGAAAGAAGAAATAAATTCCCACAAACCCCTGTCCACGGCTCGGCTGCCCACGAGCCACTTCTAAGAAGAGAAGCCACATCACACAGCCTGACTGCCATGACGGCTGGGAGAGGACGTCTGCAAACAAGAGCACATCAGAGTCAGTCACATACACACACAGAGCACTCCACCATCAGCTCCCCATTTAATCCAGGCAAAACTCCTTTGGCATTCTCAGACTGTATGAACATGATGATCATGTCACACATGGCATCTCAGTTGTTACTAATGTTAGACTGTACGTCAGTCAAGACGTGTTAAAAAAAATGCACGTGCAAGAAAATCTTGATCAGTTTCACATCAACCCAAACATTATTAAGTGATCATGAGCTGCATTGCACATGGGGGGGAATGTAGGTCACCAAGAAAAGTACACAGCTCAAAAAATAAAAAAATAAAGGGAACACTTAACACAATGTAACTCCAAGTCAATCACATCCCTGTGAAATCAAACTGGCCACTTAGGAAGCAACACTGATTGACAATCAATTTCACATGCTGTTGTGCAAATGGAAGAAACAACAGGTGGAAATTATAGGCAATTAGCAAGACACCCCCAATAAAGAAGTGGTTCTGCAGGGTGGTGATCACAGACCACTTCTCCGTTCCTATGATTTCTGGCTGATGTTTTGGTCACTTTTGAGTCTACAACCCACTAGAGCTGAAACAACTAATCGATTATAATCGATTATTAAAATAGTTAACTTTTTTAGTCATCGATTAGTTGTTTAATAATCAGTCTATTTTTAACACAATCTGACATCGGCTACATTCTGTTAAATTTGCCGCCAGTGTGTGGCAGTAATGAGCCACCGATCTACCAGTGGAGCGTAGAAGAAATCATCAGCCCATAAGTACCCTCGTTTTCATAACGCAACACGTTACTGACACACATCTTGCTCATGAGAGAGATGGCGGAGCAAGAAAAGTTACAGGAGAAAAATAGAAACGAAAAAACTGAAGAGAAAACCCGGACAAAAATAGGGCTGGGCGATATACACTATATTACCAAAAGTATTCGCTCACCTGCCTTTACTCATTCTATGAACTGAAGTGCCATCCCATTCCT
>JAUCNO010000460.1:2121155-2145399 GCA_032353835.1 Enteromius viviparus
ATAAGTAATTAACAAGATTTTAAAATCTATACGATGTTTGATAGGGAGCCAGTGCAGTGTTGACAGAACCGGGCTAACAATAAATATAGTTTTGGTGCTCTTTAATGTGGCACGCGTGATTGATCTAGTTCCTCCTTTCTCCTACTAAAGTACATAATGAACATAAATTAACATCAAAAGGTCGGCTAATTTATAAGATATACTACATACAACAACTTACTGAAATGTCTAATGTAAAAGCTCATTCAGTGTTTTCAAACTGGAAAATGTGTAAAGCTTGTAAACAGCAATGTAATAATACAATTAGCTTAGAATTAGGGCTGTGCGATACGGACAAAAGAAACCAATTACGATTTTTTTTTAAACTTTGCCATGGCAGTCGGTATGTCTTATCATGATCTGTATAATTGTTTGGAAGCTGGCTTTACTGACAACTTTTGCAGGCATCATATCTTTGCAGATATCTTCGTTCTGTTTTGGTGCGCTGTGTTGTGATTGGTTTAAATGGAATAATGCGAGAAGAGGGAGCATGTAAAAAAAATCTGCGATTTTAGATTTTTTATTTATTTTTTTTTAAATAATAATACTTTGGCGCCTTTTTTTTTTACTGGAGCACTGTCTGCCCACAAATACAGAAACTGCACACTACCCTGCTTGTTGCCTACTTTAACTATGTATATTTATTAGGTAAATAGGACTATTTATTCATTATATGTAGCTTAGCTGTTTTTCTCCACTTACAGGAGCACTGCAGGTGATTGATGTGCTGAGACCAAGTGAATAGTCATGTTCAGTTGTTTGCTTATTGTTCTTTCTTTCTCACAAATTTACCTGGTTTTCTAGGTTCAAAATGCCAAGCAGTTAAACAGTGGACTTAAACACAAGATTGAAGATGGAATTGATGAATTCAGACTGCCAGAGGTGACTCATTTCTGCTTGTGCATTCTTTGTGAACTTTTTTTTTTTTTTTTCATATATCATCATTTTAAATATTATGTTTTGTTCCAGTGCACCCAAAAAATTAATGCACGCTGGACAACAGATGAGCAGCTTTTGGCAGTACAAGGTAAGTGAATCAGAAAGAGCTTTGTTGCCCTGGAATTTGTTTTGGTGTCACAGCTTCCAGCACACAGAGACAACAACAACACACAATTTATTTATTTAAATGTATTATTGTTTTTTATGCACAGGTGTGCTATGGATAAAATAGAAATGCTATAAATTAATACTTAGAAATGATAATATGATGAAGGATGCACTATAATGTAGGGTGTTAAAATAAACATCAGGTTATTGTACGTACTTTTATGGCACCGTGGGAGAACCATTAACTGTTTATGAGGTAGATTGGCTGGGGAAATAAGCTGTCCTGGTATCTGGTAATCTGGATGTGTACAGTTTTTGAAGGGTGGGCAGGGGTTCACCAATAATCCTTTCAGCAGATGGAACAGTCCTCTGTAGTCTTCTGATGTCTGATTTTGTAGCTGAACCAGACCAAACATTAATAGAAGTTCACTGGACAGACTTGGTGACGGCTGAGTAGAAGTGTTTCAGCAGCTCCTGTGGCAGGTTGAATTTCCGCGAAGGAAGTACAGCCTCTGCTGAGCCTTTTTGGCAATGGAGTGGTTAATATAATAAATGATATCATAATATTATATATGGTTAATATCATTAGTTTTCTACCTGTACCTGTTTTTACATAGAATTTTACTCACAACATCTTGCTTCATTTAACTAGGGGTACGAAAATATGGGAAGGACTTCCAGGCTATTGCCGATGTCATCGGGAATAAAACGGTGGGGCAGGTGAAGAACTTCTTTGTGAACTATCGGCGGCGCTTTAACTTGGATGAGGTGCTTCAGGAATGGGAGGCGGAGCAGGGAACTCACACTCCCATCGGAGATGGTGCTAACTCTGGAGAGGATGGAAAGAACAGCAACATCTCCTCAGGAAAGAGCACCGATGAAGAAGAGGAAGAGGTAAAGGCACTTGTGAGCGTCATATTTGATACATCACTCTTTTATTGTAGAAATTAGGTGTTTATTTTCTGTGTTCTCACCAGGTCATACTATTTCAATTTGTAGGTCAAAGCTGGACAAACATGCGATTTGTTGCATTGCTTTTGCTGATATCTTCAGTACTGTGCAAAAGTCTTAGGGCACTAGTATTTTTACCAACAAAAAAGGTTTAGGGGACTCTATCTATCCATCTATCTATCCTCTGACTCTATCTATCCATCTATCTATCTATCCTCTGACTATCTATCCTCTGACTCTATCTATCCTCTGACTTTCTATCCATCTATCTATCTATCTATCTATCTATCTATCTATCTATCTATCTATCTATCCTCTGACTCTATCTATCCATCTATCTATCTATCTATCTATCTATCCTCTGACTCTATCTATCCATCTATGTATCTATCCTCTGACTCTATTTATCCTCTGACTCTATCTATCCATCTATCTATCCAACAAAAAAGGTTTAGGGGACATATAACGCGATGCAATACAATGATGATAAGAGTTAAATGGCTGTTTCTCAAAAGCCTGTTGTCTCATATTTAATTAATTTAACAAGGAGATGGATAATCAAGTAAACCTAAGTTTGAATAGTATTAATGTACAAGTTTTTCTTTTATGCTCTTTTAATGTGAAATGTTAATGAAGACATGTACAATCTCCTAATGGTGCACGTTTCTGCAATTATGGTTCACGTGGTAAAAAATATGGCAAGTTTTCATTTTTTACAAAAATATCCCCCAGTTTCACAGGCAAGGCCTAAGCTCAGTCCTAGACTTAAATGTAAATAAGGTTCCATAAAACAAGGGGCTGGTTGCATAAAAGGTTTAGTCAGCTAATTTTTTCTTTAAATCTAGTCACAGTTTTTTTTTTTTTATTCAATTACGTAAATACGTGTATTAGTCTAAGGTAAATACAAAATATATAATATATATTATATATTTTACTCTTAATATTACTTAATATTACTCTTGGCTAACTGCTGGTTGGTCAGACTAGCTCTTAAAACACTGTCTTAACATGAAGACTAAGTTTATGCAACTGGCCCAAGATTTGAGTACAAGCCAGGCTTATTTTGGTTAGTCAGGCTTTTTGTCAGTAGATTTGTTACTAAATAAGTCAGACTAACTGAAATAAGCCTGGATTATTTTGTAAACTTGTTTTATGGAACAGGCCACCGAGCTGTTTCAACTAAAAGAAACTTGCACTGACTGATAAGTTGTCTTCATCTTTCTTTCTCAATCAGGGTCAGGTGACCCCAGCCTCAGGGCCATCTCCTGTAGCCTTGTCAGCGTCTCTAACAACAGCGAGCAGCTCCACCTCTCTCAACCAGCCACCACCTCTTCTTCGCCCATCTCTTCCCGCCACCCCAGCACTACACCGTCAGCCGCCTCCCCTGCAGCAGCAAGCCCGCTTCCTTCAGCCCCGTCCTGCCCTGAACCAGCCTCCGCCGCTTATCCGGCCCTCCAACCCCCTGCCTCCACGCCTTAACCCCCGACCCTCAGCCCCGGCCCCCAGCACAGCTTCATCCACGCCGGGCCAGCAGCCGCCCACTCTGGTGGGCATCCAGTCCGAGACGCCCTCCTCCTCTCTACACTGATGTGTTTTATATTTCTGACAATGCTGATGAAGGTTTGAATTGGTTAGCAGTTCTCATTGTGAATACTAGGAAAAAAAATATGATTGTTTTAAACTGTATATATTAGTTCCGTAACTTTTCTATTTATTTCAACTGATTTGTTTTTTATTTTAGGTTTTGTAATCATGTTGTAACATTGTAATTTAAAGCAATAGTTCACACAAAAATGAAAATTGCCCAATGATTTACTCACCCTCAGGCCATCATAGGTGTATGTGACTGTCTTTGTTCAGATGAGTACAATCAGAGTTATGTCTAAATATTACCCTGGCTCTTCCAAGTTTTATAATGGCAGTGAATGGCTGTTGGGACTTTGAAGCCCAGTGCATTCATCCATCATAAAATGTGTGTATTTAAAAAAAAAAAAAAACAAGTTTTGTTTACAGCGAAGGAAAACCTGTATCACTTCTCTCTGGTAATCGTGCGTGTCACTGTTAACG
Organism: Enteromius viviparus; assembly: GCA_032353835.1. Classification (NCBI taxonomy): domain Eukaryota; kingdom Metazoa; phylum Chordata; class Actinopteri; order Cypriniformes; family Cyprinidae; genus Enteromius; species Enteromius viviparus. The sequence goes on from JAUCNO010000460.1 coordinate 2,125,260, forward strand.
TTACAGTTTATAAAGGTTTCAATGCTTTCTTTATACACAAATGCATTGATTCGCTTCGGAAGGACTTTATTTACCCTACAGAGATGCATAAAGCACTTTTTTTATGATGGGTCATTGAACTTAAAGAACTTGGAAGAGGCAGACCAGTGTATTTTAAAATAACTCTGATTGTATTCAACTGAAAGAAGGTGGTAATATGCACCTAGGATTACATCACTGGTAATTTGTCTAAACCAAGTGAGCTATCGCTTTAAGTTTTTAAACTATTGTGTTCTATTTCAGCACTTTTTCGTGTTCTTTAGTATCTACGATGTAACGGCAAACCTCTTTAAAATGGTTTTGCTTGTTTTGTTGTTCATCTGTGTCTGTGGTTGATTACTACGTTGTGTCACTTTGTGTTTTCATAGTTTAATATTTGGTGCTACAGACTGACAGATAATCACCTGTCTAAATTCTCTTGCCATCAAAGTGCTCTTAACAAGACAAAATAATCTCACTTATTTGCTAATGAACATCATAGAAAATTCCTACTCTCACACCTTTAGTCTCTTTTGAGTATGAAACACTTTTCAACCTCATCTGTTGATTAGCATTTAATCAGGTTTGTTGATAAAACTGTGTGACCTGCGGAAAAGTGTAAATGGTCCACATTTCCTACCAGACGTTAAGCTGTTGATCTGAGTTGTTTTGTTAGTGGTGTGCTGTTTAATCAGAGTATGCATGTAGCGTTACCCTTCTATCCCATAAAAAGTGCAGGATTCTGAACTAATCAGATCATGCTTACATGCACATCCTTTCCCAATCAAGGTCTATATTCTGGTTAAACCTTTATTCTGAAAAGATGTTTACACAATCCGAGGCTCTGAATAATACTGTACACATGTAACAAGCATTATCAGAATAAACTAATGTAGATTCTTTCCCCTTTATCCACGTCTAGACATAATAGTGATGCTCTTGCCATTTGTTTTTGTTATTTAAGCAGCTACATTTTTCATTGATGTTATTAACATTACACAAGAGCTGACATTTTTTATGGTATTTCGTTTTTTGTAGAATGTTAAAATAGTTTTGCTCCAAGATTTATTTTTTTTCTTTCATGAATAGATTGATTTCTCACAGATGTGTAATCCAAGAATCTCGTCTCGTTCCTTTCTTTAAAAACTGAAATCTTCATCTGGTTATGGACATTTACATAATCAGAATATGACCAATCTCTGAATAATGCTGGAATATTCTTGTGCATGCGGACAGTCACTGTGTAAACGTTTCACTTGTGTACGAATTTAACCCTAATTGATCTAGTTTTCTTATTTTTATTTTTTTTTATCTCGGCTCCTTGCACTTACAAAATAACTCTAATGATTATTTCAGCAGGAAAAGTGCTGTTTCTACTGTATACAGATTGAAAAGTGCTTAAACATTTTTTTTTTTGACGATACTAAGCTAGTTTCCTTATTTTCAAATCTGAGTTATGTTTTTTTATTTTATGCAACCGAATTGCAATTTATTTTTAAGAACGGGTTGTAGGCAGCTCAGAGTGTGGTGGCATTATATGTAAAATAACTAAACGTCTCTTCTCTAAAGTTGTGCCTAAAGCATGTTCATATGTGAAGTGTCATGTGCTCGTCATATGGAAACATTAAAACACGTTTGAACACAGACTCTTCATTTCTGTAATATTTGTTAACCGTTTTCTTCCTAGTCTTCAGTTTAAACATGCAATAAAGTGTGTCTCGGCTATTTATGGCATATTTGATTTAGTTTCTCTTTCTCGTTTATAGAAACTTCCTGCAGCGCACTTTCCTTTCAAACCATACTAAAGCCAAGGCTTCCTTTCTGAATAATCATTAGCTCGTTGAGTTGCCGCTACTCTGTGACGTTACCTAATTAATATTCATGAGCCGAGGCCTTCGCCGTAGTAGGATTGGTCATTCCGTTTTCCGTTCGCCTTAATGGCGTGGCAGCGCGCCCAAAATAAGAGTGACGTACTGCGTGCATCGGCACTGCGCGATGAGACGCGTAGCTGTCAAATATTATATATCAGGATTAACTTGTATCCGCTGAACTTCAGCCACATCAGTCAAAATGAGCTATTAACACCACCAGCCCTCAGGTATGTCAACCTATGCATTTTGAAATAAATACTGCGAATTCTATAGCGGACAGTGTAAAGCGAAAGTAAATGTTTAAATGAGGAATAGATGGTTAAGTGAGCTGCTGGCTGTGTTTTGACGAGGCTTGGCTCGTGTTTCTTTATAAAGGAGGGTAATAGTAAACTGCTTTAGTAGAGTTTAGATTCACAGTGTCATGTTGTTGCACTGGGGATTCCCCATATGTTTGTTCTCTCTCTCACACACACGCACACACACAGGAACAACCCGCAGTGTGCTTAAAAATTACAACTAGTTTACTGATATATTATTTGGTCATTATAACATCATGATCGTTTATGCACTATGCAATGATAGATTAAATTCTCCTTTATAAGAGTAGAGAAGATGTTAAATGTCAAACGTACAAACAGTTCCTTATTAAAAAGGTTACAGAATGGATATTTATTCACATTTCTTCAACTTTTTACAAAACTGAAGGTCAATTTAAATTGTATCCGTCAACCCTGTTAACCCTCAATACTATGCTCCAAGGAAACTGAATTGATGTTAGATTGCACATATTACCTAAACATACGGATTTATTTTTTAGGTTTACAAGACTATTGGAATATGCTTGTGCTTCAAACTTTTTATTTTATATATATTTTTAATTTTGCATAATGGTTACGTGCTTAATTGCTTACAAGAAAATGAACAGGATAGAAATAAAAGGTTACAAAAAAGTTTTATCAAATTGTGGAATGCTTAACTGCGACAAAACAAAAGGAATTAAAAATATGATCAAATGACTGCTGTATGAGCTCAATAGGAAAGGGAACTGGCTTTAGTTCATGTGATGTTATAAATGATTTAAGAGGATGGAACTTGATACCGAGGACAAGGAAGAGTACAAATTGAAACAATTTTACAATAGAAAACATGTTTGGTTTGAAACATTTTGAACACAGAAAGTGTTTTTAAATAACGTTTGCCCTCCAAAACTATTTAAAATTCACTCTTAAATTAAATCTTGAAACTTTTAAATCATGAACAATATTTGGCCGAGATATTACTATTTGAAAATCTGGAATCTGAGAGTGCAAAAAAATCTAAATCACCTTTAAAGTTCTCCAAATGAAGTTCTTAGCAATGTATATTTTTCATTTTCATATATTTACAATAGGAAATGTACAAAATATCTTCATAGAACACGATCTTTACTTAATACTGTAATTACTGTATCATTTTGACTCATACAATGCATTTTTGGCTATTGATACAATGACAATGGCTATTAATGACATATACTTAAGAATGATAAAAAATGCTTAATTTAGCCCTTATTGCTTCTTTATAATATTTGTTCCATGTATTATTTGGGGACTGATAAGTACCGTAGATCAACTTCAATGATGCTAAAAACAAAAGAGGAACATGAAACAGAATTGCATTTGTCAATGCAGTTTTCAGATGATTTACATATCTGTCGCTGTGTCATCCTTCATCTCATTTCCATTCGTTTCCCCAGGTTTCCATGGCAGCAGAGGAGAACGAGTGTCCCGGCTTGTCCCGGCAGAACTCTGAGCTTATGAGGTCATGGGAGCTGGAATCCATTCTGACCAATCGCACGCTGCGCTTCGTGCTGCGCCTAGAGCAGCAGTTCATTTGCCCGTCCTGCGGTGGGATGGTCCTGAACCCTCACCAGACAGGCTGCGGGCACATCTTCTGTGCTCAGTGCGTGAGGGCTTACATGTAAGTAAAACGCATCAGTTAAATCAATTAAACAAGTTGTGGCATGCATCTAAAATGATTTGGCGACGTCTCTTCTTCTTTTCAGTGAAAATGGGAGAAGTTCGAAATGTCCCTTAGACAGCATTCCTATAAAACCAGATGAGGTGAGAACATTAACATTTTAAATGGATATTGGTGTACACTTATAGCTTTATGTTCCTTTGTAATTCCTATTCCAATGCTTGCAGATTTTTCAAGATAACTGCTGTAAACGGGAACTGCTAAACTTAGAGATCTACTGCACCAACGCCCCAGACTGCCCACAGAGGGTCACCTTATGTAACCTTCAGGTAAAAGACAAAACGTGACTTAATGCTGTAAATTGCATGGCTGAGAATAACAGTGCAGGATCTCTCTGTCTCAGGATCATCTAAAAGCTTGCCAGTACGAGCAAATTAGATGTTCAAATATAGGGTGCAACGACACTGTGTTGCGCAAAAACCTAACGGACCATCAGAGGAACGCCTGCTTCTTCCGTATGGAGATGTGCCATCACTGCATGCAGTCGTTTCCCGCGTCTCAGCTGCTGGTCAGAACGCTTTCCTGTCTCTATACTGCATACAGTCAATCTGAGATGTGCTTGCTTTTAATATTGCTTATTATGACAGGTCCATCAGAAGACTTCATGCCCTGAAATGGAAATCCTGTGTCCCAACAAGTGTCTTCAGACGATCAAAAGACACAAGGTCTGCTTTTAGAAAGCTAATGAATATGCATCTCTTCAGATTAATATGGAGGACCTAAGGAGACATGAAGATGGAAGAATTATGAGATGGGAAATTTTCATATATTTAGAATCAGTGTTGTGTTCACATTGCATTCTCTTGCAAATCAAATGATTATTCGCAATTAATCGCATCCAAGATAAAAAGTTTATATAATATATATGTGTGTAGTGTGTATATTTGTTATGTGTACACTCACATACAGCATATATTTTGAAAATATTTACATGCATATAAATTCTATAATTATATTCTTATATTTTGTATTATATATAATTATATTAATGAGTAATAATATATAAACATAATTTATTTCTAAAATATATACATTCATGGGTGTGTATTTATCTATACATAAACACACATATATTATGGAATTTTTTTTTTTAATTTTAATTACGATTAATCGTTTGACAGCGCTACTTCACAGAAGTATTGTTTTTGGTTTCCTTATGACACAGTTTTATGCATTCTCCCACAAAACTATCGCATTCCCCACAGAAACACATGCAAAATATAGTTTTTCCATCACTAAATTTCTCAAGGAAACAAAAAAGTTTTCAGAGAGAACACAAAAGGCAACGTTTTTGGGAAACGCGGTAGTTTTTCAAGATAATTTTTTACACCCATTTGATAACTATGGGAGCTCTCACATAGTCATTTAAAAATTGTGTTTTAAAGCGTTTGCTTGCAAAACTGTTAAATTCCTCCAAAAAACAAAAACTTTGTGTTTGCTTGCAGAAGCACTTAAATACAATTGTTCCTTCAACCTCATGTTCATATTATGTCCATCACTGTCAAACTCTGGAAACAACGTAAATGATTTGTGAGCTAATGAAAAGGCTGATGCGTTTTGTGAGCATTAAAATGTACTTTTCCCTCCCATCTCATATTGTTCCATCTACATGTTTGCTTAGGGGCTCCATTAATAATCAGATGTTTTAATTTGCTTGTTGACTCTCATTGCAGCTGCAAGCTCATGCTGATGAATGTCTCGAAGTGGAGACCGACTGTATTTATAAAAACTACGGCTGCACATTCAGAGTAAGAAAACATATCATCATATCATATCTTACATATATCCACATAAGCAAGTGAAAGTGTCCTATTTTATGAGTCGCAGTTCAATAAATGCTTCCAATTGTCTGGGACACATTTTCAGAGCTTATCCTTTGAACACTTTCTTTCTTCCAGGGTAAAAGAGGAAAAGTGCAAGTTCATGAAAACTCGGAGTTCAGCTCCCACGTTCGACTGGTTCTGGAAAGCAACAGTAAACTTGAGAAACAGGTATAAATCGAGCTGTATAAATGTCAGTGCAGTCATGGAGAAATGATTAAAACTGTAACATACGAATGGTCATGGTTGTAGGTGGAACAGCTGCAGCAGGATATGTTGGTCCAGCAGGGGGCGCTGAAGGACAAAAGTCTTGTGGTCAGTAATCTGGACCGGGATATCACCCTGTGTGACAGCACTCTTACTACCTTACAGGTAAAGAAACCCTGTGTTAATACAAATACAAAAAAGCTAAGTCATTTTAGGAACAACGTCTTCGCAAATTCTCGTAAACCCTCACAATACCACGTTCACAGAACAGTCAGCTTGTTTCTGAATCTATCTCACAATTCACTGTAAAATAATGTATTATTGCAATATATTATAAAATATTATGTGGTTATTATAATGTCGATGTGAAAAAAAATTGGAATACTGCATTAAAAAATTGCGAAAAAAGCGTAGACTTTCATCTAGTGTGTTCGAGAGATCAAAAACATCACTTCCCGAGAAACTAGTGCGAAATATGAATGACAAAATGTAGTGCTGGGACAATATGCTAATTTGGCGATTCAAAAACGAATGAAACCTATTCCTATGAAATTTAAACTTATTCAGAAACTTATGCTGATTAAATATATATTGCGATAATTGAGTATTGCGGTTTTGTATAACTATCACGATTAGATATTGCAATTTTTTATGATTTGTGTTTGCTTATTACAGTCTTGACAATGGAAAATACTTGATGTGAGCACCTAAAGTGGCACCTAGTGGCAAAGAATGAATTTGCGTTTCCATTCAGACCAACGTGAATAGATCGACAAGTGGGTGGCAACATGCTACTGTTTCACTTTAATGTCAAAATGATACATCTTTTTAAAAATGACTCATTTCAGTGATTCAGAGTTGACTCTTTTTTTTGAGAGAGAAACAATAGCTTTATGCACACTGCACTTTCAGATTTACATTTTGCAGGATGCTTTCATTCACTTAGAGCTGTGTTATACAAAAATCCATAATAGGAGCACTTTAAAATGCAAGTTGCTGCAATATTTGGTATTTTTGAAAGGCATCGTGTGAGACAGCTCTTCACAGAATCATTTTATGACAGACTCAAGCAATGATTAAAACAACCTTTGATGGTGTGCACAGAGATTAATCCTCTAGTTAATCCGGTTATCCAATCAAATGATGTGTTTTTGGTGCATTGAGAATTTATGCTATTATTTACATATTGGATGAAAAAATGAAAGTGCATACGGTTTTATGCATAATTTATACGTATTTTTATAGATCTATTTGCCAAATACCCAGTTATTGTTATATCACAGTTTATTGGTATGCTCTATTTTTGTGCGGTAGAGGTCTGTGGAGGAGCAGCGAGTGCGGATCTGCAATGTTCAACAAGAACTGAGGGATCTGAGGGGCGTTCTGGGGTCTGAACTTAGCGAAGAGCTCCCCAGCCTTCGGGCATCACTGGACTCCCTCAGACAGCAGGTGGCCGTCACAGAAAGCCTCAGGGAACACCTGGGTAAGTCAAGTCTGATGGGCCACTTGAATGTTGACATGGAAGTTACCTGCTGGACAAGATGGGTGAACCTCAGAATGCAAACATGCAATAGTTTTGGCTTTAGTTGCACTTAAATGCCTTGACAGTGGTGCATGAAGGTCCCTGGTTCTTCAAGGTGCACAATTTAAAGATGTCATGCTGACAGGTGAATTGTAAATTGTCCATTGGTGTGAGCCAGTCATGTGATGCTTGGAAAGACTCCAACAACCCCATGACCCTATATTGCCTGCAGTTTGGAAATGGATAGAAGGATTGTTATAGTGTGTTCCCAGCTTTGTTGCAAGGAAAGCTTTAGTAGACATCATCGTAAATTGTTACCATTCTTTGAAATTTGAGTTAAGGATCTTATCTTGTTGGATTTTTATGATTAGGAAGTCTAAATCCGAGTTTTATTTAAAGTCAGTCACAGAAATTTACAGGAGAGTTGAACAGGATCTTTAGGAGACACGGATACATACTGTGTGCAGTCTGCTGTGTATCTCATCACCCCGGTAAGCAGGGAGGTGACCAGAGCCTCTTTAACATAATTTTTAGTGATCCCCCCACTGGCGACGTCGAACATCATTAGCACTGACGTGTATAACAATCTTATTTATATTTAGCATTAGCCAGCACTTTCAAATTAGTAAAGTATGTCAAAATAGTGAAGTATCTTCTTAAAAAAAGCATTAGCATTCTGTTAGCATTAGCTGTTAGTCTTTTTTTAGCTAATGGTTGGGTGCTTGCCTTCTAGTGGCTTTACACTGGCCCGTCAAAAATGATTTTCGAAGACCCTTGGACCCTTAAATGAACCATAAAAAGTCTAGTAACCATGTTTTTATTTTCATTTTGATTACAATTTGTATAATCACACGTTTACTATAAATACCATGGTTTAACTATGGTAAGTTTTAACTATAGTAACCATGTTTTTTTTTGTTGTTGTTTTTTTTGTAAAATCATGGCTTATTTTCGTAAAGGGTGTATCATGGTCTATACAGGTTTGCAACAGAGTTCTAGAGTTTGTTTCTGGTCTAACTCAGGACAAAACCATCCAGACATTCTTTGTGGAAACGGTAACAGTAGTATTGTGTGTGTTTGTGTCCCTCAGGTGCGTTAGAGCAGACGTGTCAGCGCCATACCCGCTTGCTGGACATCCACGTTGAGCAGCTGCAGTGTAACGAGCAGCGTTTCCGCCAGCTGGAATCCACTTCCTATGACGGGAAGCTCATCTGGAAAGTGCGCGACTACCGGCACCGGAAAGAGGCCGGCATATCGCTCAACTCAACCCCCTTCTACACCAGCCGTAGCGGCTACAAGCTAAGTGTGCGGGCTTACCTTGGTGGGGACAACTCAGGGAGAGGCACTCACCTGTCACTGTACATCACGATAATGCGTGGAGATTTCGACTCGCTCTTGCCATGGCCATTCAGACAGAACATAACGTTAACTGTGCTGGATCAAAGCGGCTCCAGGATCCACCAGAGTAATACTTTCACTCCTGATACCAGCAGCGATAGCTTTCATCGGCCAACATCTGATGCTAATGTGGCCACAGGTTTCCCAAAATTCATGTCCCACGGTGATCTGGAGGTCCCTCGAAATGCCATTTACGTGAGAGATGACACATTGTTTATCAAAGTAAAAGTGGACACAAATGGATTAGAGGACTTGTAGCCTATGGGGAAAATTAATTGTCCCAAAACAGTGTCATTTAATACCCACTTGAAGACATTTGTTGTAGTAGCACTGGTTATTATGTTTACATACACAGATTTTCATCGATCTGTATCAGTACAAATGAAATGAAGGTGTCGAATGTGTTGCTCTCATGTACCATATTTATGAAATTTTGGATGTGAATGAAAACATCACATGAGAACAGTATTGGTCCTAAAACATAACCGTTTTTTTATACAAGATATTGACATTTGCTTAAGGTCTTTGTTATATCGGAATAAGTGATCATAGCACACTTGCCTGCAATGTTTTGGCTCATAAAGACCTAGGTCATGTTTTAATGCTTTTTTGATCTATCCCCATCACTCTCTGCACTGCTTTCCAGTCAATAAAGCAAATCATGTCAGTTAGTGTGTTTCATGTCTGATCAATGCTATCCTCCAAGTTTGAGGGAAAAGAACAATGTTTAGTTTGTTTTTCTGAAGCTTGGTGGTCACAGCTGTATGAGCCCACTCCAACAACTGGCTCTGATATTTTTACATTATACACAAGTTGTTTTCATGTTAAAGTTTTAAATGGCTCACAGCTAGCTTTAGGCAAGCTAGTGTGTAACTGCCATATTCAGAGTCAGGGAAACAATAGTTATGCATTACATAACTCCATAAATATAATTGCATTAGTTACTTTTTATGGAAAGTAATACATTAAGTTAATATTTCCTTACTTCAGCTTGGCCGGGCTTGCTTCATTGTTTTTTAATAATAAAAACCTCAGTAAGTTACATTTTTCCAAATATTAAGGCACTTGTCACCAAAACGTGAAATAAAGTAGCTTGCGTTAATTATTTGAAAAAGTTGCTCAGATATTTTGTTGTAAATTTAAAAGTAATGTGATTCTTGTAATGCTTTACTCCCAACGCTTGCCATAGCCATACACATATAAAACACATGTGCTTACCTAACAACTGAAAGAAGTAAAGTTTTTTTCTTGTCCTTTGCATTACCATGTTTTTATATTGTAGTGATGTGCATGAATACTTGGGAACATAATAATAGTATATAATAATAAGAACCACCTAGTAGCAACCACAAAGAACACCGTAGCTTAATAAAGCATGTGTTTATGCTAAGCGTTGTTGAAACTGAAGCTAAACATGCTAAAGATCAGGTATCAGATGTCTGTGAACACTTGCTGATGTCAGATTAAAGTCTCACTGAATTATTGCAATTAATGGCTAAACGAATAATATATAAATAATTCATTCAACTACTTTTAGCTGCTTGACAATACTAGTGTTTTAGTAACTTTGGTACCAACATTTATTTTTATCAGTAAAGTGGTAGCTATAATGTTTGCAGTTGTGCTGATTAAATGAAAAGGAAGTAAATTTTAAAAGAGCTCTGTTCACACTTAGACCACATTGTGTATACATGCAATACATACAATGCATTTTTATTCAAAGCATGCCGTCTTCGGATCTATTTCTAATGTAAAATCTCCAATTTCTTCACTTGAAGTTTTCTAATTAAAACTTGGTAATGTTCAGCTGTGTTTAGTTTTGTGCCCAGCCCTCAAGCTTCAATGTGAAGTATGACACTGACGCAAGCGTATTAATAGCTGCATTATTACAGGCAGGCAACATGACACCGGCATGGCATGGATGATGGGACAATAGTGCTCATATGACGGCGATGAGCTCCTCTGGCTATTCATAACTATCGTCCACAGCTACGTCTGGCTGTTTTCGGCTGGAGTGTGTCTGTGTGTGCGTGAGCGGTTTCAGAAAATACAAACACAAGAAAGCTCAAGATGTGGAAACGAGAAAAAATGTGGATGATTAAGCGTAAGTGTCATATTTTGGATGCATGAAATACAATGAGGTGGACCGAACATCAGAACCTGTCGGTCCTTTAACCCCTCACTTTCGATTGACGTAAAAACCACTAACATAAAATGGTTTTTGAGACTTCACGTCTCATGTTTGATTTGTGTTTCAGCACCTACCGAGCACCCAAAGGAGGCAAAATACAGGCCTGTGCTGGAGGTATTCCCCTTTACAAATACACCAAAGCCACTTACACCCAGCTAGTGGAAAGTCCCGTACTCTTCTCTGTTTGTGAACGAAAAAAATGAGTGCTGCAGTTGCATTGTTCAGTGATTTCGAATAGATTGCCATGACTACGTCCTCTCGCTATACAACCTTGACCTTTTTTGCCAAGATTGAGGCGTAGTTCAGTTCAAAACAGGAATTAAAAAAGCATTAAAAAACTTTTTTTATTGAAAAGGGGAGGCACTGCAGGCAAAAACAGTTTTTCATGCACCTGTCAAGTTTGAGATTTTTTTTTTTACTTTTTGGTTTTTCATAAAGTGTTGTTTTTTTTAGACAAATCAAAGGAAAACACCCAAAAGCCACTGCTAATTGTTTCTTTTATAGCACTTTATCTGTGTGTGTGTCTATAGATTTTTATGACAATACATATTTTCAAAGGTCGTTTTCTCAAAAGGGGTTTTTCCTCCTAGACTGAGCCATAAATATCCACTTCAGTAGCACTTATACACCAACATTTGTATCCCTGTTTATATTCTTAAGGTTTTTACAGAAGGATTTGGTTTTTATGTAGATTAAAGAAAAATAAATTATTATTTAATATTTGAGACTAGGTTTTGTTAACTTGCAATATTATAATTTGATCATAATTAAAGTATAAAGAAATTACTTTGTCTGCACTGAAAAGGTAAGTTTTCCAAAGATAGATCTTTATTAATTAAATTATATTGCTGACAGAAAAACATGTAAAATATATGCAAATGAATGTCAAAAACTGACATGGATTTGAGTGTCAAAGATATCGACCTACACAAAATGAATTTGCAAACTAATTTTGGAAGGAAGGGCTGACAATTACTAGACACAGCTGGCACCATTTACTAATTAGTCACACCTTCATCGTAAAACAATCCAATCCTTATCGCCACCTCAGCCGAGGTCCACTCCCGCCTCAGCAGAGGCTCCCCGCCAACCACCATCCCTCATTTTCTACTCCAATCCTTCCCGCTTCTTCTCCAAGCCTTCTTTGATTGGCTGCTGTCTCTGATAAGCATTTTTTGGGGGCATGGAGGGTCTGAGCCACGCCCTCATTAGGGCTCTCGCTACTAGGCCCGGGGTTCGCCAAGCTCCCGACTCGCCCCCCAACAGAACGCCAAACATGCTTACTACTACTATGAATGAGGAAGCGCGAATTAGTGAAATGAAGTTGCAAACAAATTTCTGGAGGAAGGGCTGACGACACTAGACACAGCTGGCACCATTTACTAATTAGTCTGACACTAATTTAGTTAGAAACCAAGCTGAATTTAAAATGATGTTACAGAATATCTGTATTTTCCCCAGAGTTTACTCCCCCGTGACCCAATGAGCAGGTTCAATCTGAAGAGAAGCTCCCCTGAAAACGAGTTCCCAAACCTGGACAGAAACCACACCCTGATGGCCCGGGTCCTCAGCCTGCACATGTACACGAGACAGTTCAACCGGGCAACTGAAAGCGGGGTCATTTTTGATGATATCATACGCCCAGGACTTGAGGATCCGGGTGAGATATTTTGTGTGTGTTTCAGTGTTGAGGGTAACGTGAGTTACATAATACTATTACTTTTTCCAAGTAACTAGTAAAGTAATGCATTACTTTTTAATTTTAGAGTAATATAACTATAATTAAATTTTTATAAATATTATTTTTCAAAAAAGTAACGCCAGTTACTTTGTTTTCTTATTTATCGACTGACAAGTCTCCTGACATCTGGCATGTTGGGGAAAATCAGAAATACAGAGGCATTGTGTGCGGTGTGTGAATACAGTGCGGTTCTAGACTAAATGTGAATGTGCATTAATTCATCTCACTCTCAAAAATCAGATGTAGTATTCATCAAAATGGATTAAACTCAATATGACGCCATAATGCTATAATTAAATTACACAAATGTATCTAATCCCATTTTTTTAACCACTGTTTTTGCTGCGGACCTTTGATGATCCAGTTCAACCATACATGCAAGCAAAAATGAATTGTTGTTTTTTATTGCTGAAGAGTATTGAACTTTCTTCTGTATTCTACTTTACAGTTGAGAATTTCATTGTTCTTTAGCCTGAGGTTCATTTTTGACACTTCTTGGTGTGAAAGGGTTTTTACATTTCCTATGAATAAAACTTCTTATATTAAGAATAAACACTCAAGCTCTGGCCATATTTAAAAAGTAACACAAAAGTAACGTAACGCATTACTTTCCTTTTTTTAGGGAGTAACACAATATTGTAATGCATTACTTTTAAAAGGAGTGTGTGTGTGTGTGTGTGTGTGTGTGTGTGTGTGTGTATTTTGCAGTATAAAGTATTTTAATTTTCACACATCTTACACAAACTGTGTGAGTCATTATCTCCAGTTGAACAGCTACACGGCTGCAGACTGCAGAGAAACGAAACTATCACATCTCTGAATGAATGTACACCAACTGACCTCAAAGAGCGGAATACAGCTAATATATGTGAAGCATTGATGTTTATTAAGTCATCTTCACCATAGGAACCCTTGTGAAAAAGAAGTAGGCTTATGCATTAGCATACTTTAAAAATGAGTTATTATTAGAATATTCCTTTAAAGAATGTGTGAACTGAATGTGTTTTTCTGAAACTAAAGGCCATGTTAATTGAAATTATATGACAATTTATTGCAAATGCAAAAATTACAATGTTTTTGGCCCAAAACGTAATTAATAAAAATGTATTATTAAAGTAAATTTTAATTTAACATTATTATAAAGTGCCGGTTTTTAAAGTATATTAAGAGTCAGTCATCAAAGTGTCTCTCTTTAAACACTCTTGAGTGGCTTTTATTATATTAATATTATATGCAAGTATTTTTTAAAATATACACTTTAAGATTTAAGTGTGCAATTTAAGTGTTAGACTTAAGTTAAGATTTAAGTGTGTTTAAGTGTTCAATAACAAAGTGCACTTTTTCTAAGGGACTGCATTTATTCAGGTTACAAGATTTACTTTCCCACTAGGGGCATTTGGTTACAAAAGTGACTAATCCACATACACACACACACACACACACACACACACATACACACATGTTGGTTTTTATGATTTATGGGGACTCTCCATAGGCGTAATGGTTTTTATACTGGACAAACTGTATGTGGTATTGCCCTACACCTACCTACACCTAAACCTACCCCTTACAGGAAACTGTGTGCAATGTTAGATTTTCAAAAAAACACCATTTCGTATATTTTTCTATGCCTTTTGAATTACGGGGACACTGAAAATGTCCTCATAAAACACCTACATATTTTAATACCAATGTCATACCCAAACTAATGTTTTTTTTTACTGTACATGCTGTATATACTATTGCTGTACACCAACTCTACACTTAAACCTACCCCTCACAGGAAACGTATAAGCTTGTTTCCTTTATGGAAACAAGAAAATGTCCTTTGTGGGAAATTTTTTTCCCCATAACATAGGGACCACACACACATTGTTACAGAAAGCACATTTTAAAAGAGGCTCTTAAATATCAGGTCAATACAAGGTTGTGAATGAACTTTTTGATGGCCGAGTGAACTTTTAGTCTAGAGCTACATATGAATCATATTTGTGTTCATAAACTATATTTTAGTTCTCGTCTGACTTTGTCTGACAGGTCAGTCCACAGGGCTGAAAGCAGTGGGCTGTTTAGCAGGGGATGCTCAGTCATATATCCTGTTCTGTGACTTCTTTGACCGTATCATTGAGTCCTACCATGGCTACAAGGTCACCACTAACACTGTTCAAGAGAGCGACTTTAATTATGACAACCTAAAGGTAAGAAAAACATCTAATGACAACACCTCATCTCAACCAGATGGAGACCATGTTTGACTCAATTTGGCATCTCAAGTTTTAGTGCAAAATCTGTGGTTGCATGGTGTAGATGTGTAAAATGTGTGTTTAGGGTGGGGATGACTTCGATCAAGCATACGCAATGAGTTGTGAGGTCACTGCAAGCCGCAGCATTGAAGATTACTGCTTCCCCACACACTGCAGCAGAGGAGAGCGCAGACAGCTCCTCACACTGGCCAAAACAGGTACTGCAGCTGATCGCTTGTCCAAGTAGATGGATATATTTCATGCTGCTAATATAACTGGTTTTATAGTTTTAGAGCAGCTGGGTGAGGAGCTACCTGGAAAGTTTTACTCCATAGATGAGCTCAGCCATGAGAGTGAGGACCGCAGGGTTGTGATGGAGCCTCCACCATTGTCTTTGATAAAGATCGGGGTGGCTCGTGACTGGCCCGACTCGAGGGCCCTGTGGTTGGTTAGAGTTCTTGATTTATGGATGTACATGCTTGCATCAGGGACATTTACAGTATGTTTTTGCCTTGCATTTAGGCTAAGTGATGACGGGACCCTGGCTATTTGGGTGAACATGGAAGACCACTTGAAACTGGTGTCTTACAGAAGTGATGCCTGCTTACAAGAGGCGTTTAAAACGATCTGCATCAATGTGCTAAAGGTTCATTTTGACTGACTACCTCATATAATATTTTACTGATATGTTTTCAGCGAGAAGAAAAAAGGTCTTAATATTGAACCCTGAGGCATGCCCTAAATATATACTCTATATTGTCTATTTAAGCACACAAACAATCTAAAACTAATTTTTTTATATATAGATGGAGACACTATATAAGAAACTGAGACATTCATTTATCTGGAAGCCTCACTTGGGCTGGGTGGTCAGCTCACCTGCAGAGGTTGGCACAGGCCTGAAGGCAAGCGTCACTGTAAAACTGCTGCACATCGCCGAGAACAAATGCATGAATGACATCCTGGACAGACTACGACTTCAGATGGAAGCAACTGGTACGGCAAAACTCATTAATGATCTGTAGTTCTGCAGTATAAGATCATCCATTATCGTCATCTTGACTACTACCGTCTCTGTATTTGAAAAATAAATTGTTTAATCATGTCATTATACATTACCATCACTCTGTTCCTCTATTTGATAATGTTCAGTGCTTTGCTACAATCTGTATTGTTAAAAGTGCAATATAAAGTGATTGATTGATACAACCACACTTTTCTGTAAGCCACAGTTGTGAAATAAGTATATATTTAAAAGAGGTACCTTGTGCGATTTTGCATTCAGCTTTATTTTTCTTATGCCATGGATGCCTACAGCGCATGTAAAAGGTGGTGAAATTCGGAAGACTGATTGGGGATGGTCTTAACTTTCCTAGTCGCAATTTTAGGCTGTCTCATATTTTCTAGTGCCAACAACAGTCTAAATTTTGACACTGCTTTTATAACATTTTTATTGCAATTTATAATTTTAGCTATTCCTTGTACAAGTTTAACTCGGATGATCTTCACACCAAGATTGTTAAATCAAATCCTCAAGATGACCGCAAGGACAAATACGTTTTTATTTCTCACATATTGTAGCTGCCAACTAACTATCATTTAGCTCCTATTTTGAAAAAAAAAAAACCTCAAAGTTGCATTGTGTGCAGGTTGTCCTGGCATCTACAAAATCAGCAACATGCAGACTATTGGTGTTAATGAAGTGGAGTTGACCCAGCTAGTAGTGGATGGGGTCAAGCTTCTCATCCGAATGGAGAAAAGACTGGAAAATAACGGCGGTATAGATGACCTGGTTCCTGCTCAGAAGTGAAGCGGCCATCAGGCCAATCGCTCTAGAGAAAAGAAAAAGAGGACTTTGCAAAAAGGTTTTCTTGATGTCTGTAAAATGTTGTTGATGCTAACACACTCAATCTCCCAAAGGGCTAATCTTACAAAGAAATGTCTAGATGTTGAGTTTTATATACCAAGAATAACAAAAATACATTATGTATTGATTGCAATGAGGTATGCGATATACTTCAAAAAAGGACAAGACATTTTAGCTCAAAGACTCATTTCAAGTAAGCTTTAATGTGCTCCAGTGGGACTGAACCACAGTGGCCCAAGGGATTTTTCCGCAGAAATGTACAGTACTATGTCCAGAGAATAAATGGGAGGAGTGTGTGGGAGGATGAAATGTGTTGAAGAGTTTAATTGCATTTTTTTTTGGAGATCCTCAGCCTTCAGCTCACTTCCCGTCCAAACAGTTTCATCCGTACAGCCTCTAAATATAAAACAAAGTAAAAACTGGAAATGTACTGTCACAAAATGGAACATCACAGTTGACATTTGAACATTCAATGCCTCTCCAAGCTTTCATCACAGCTTTCCCCTTTAATATTTTTAGTCACTAATCCTTTTTCTCAAACTACGCAAACTTGACCTCACCTTCCCTTAAAAGTGTGCAGTCAAAACCTCTTTAGTCAGCATAACAGTAATACAACATAGACAGCATTGCACATTTAACCTTCGATACTTCAGTACAAAAGAACTAGTAGAAAGTACCAGTATGAGTGGTCGTAACCCATCTTCATCATCATCATCATCATCAACACCACTTATTACAAAACAATAACATTTACCAAAAAAAAAAAAAAAGTCATGCATTCTCTGGATTAATTTTTACAGTTAATACAACAGAAAGGCATAAAATGGCTTAATAAATAAATGTCGGAGTTACAGTTGAAGCTTTTCTCGTTTGTCTATTTAGAAGGAAAACACTCGGCTTAGTGTCGCTGAACTGGCCACTCCTGCTCCAATTACACGTCAGGATTTCTGCACTACAGCTCCATGAAGTTAGCAGTATCAGTGTATGTTCTGAATGGAATGTTAATGTCAATGTTTCGGTTACTAATTTCTAGTCGATTTGTACATCCAAACCATCTGCATCGGGAAAACACATTGCCTGCTCTACAAAACACGTACTCGTTAATTCGATGTTATGATCACATCTAATTCTCACTCTGAATTTAAAGGATAATTCATCCAAAATGAAACTTCTGTCATTATTTACTTGCCCTCATGTCCTGCCATGCATGCTGTTATTTAATTTTTTATTACAAAATGCAGATTTTCATTGATTAACAACTTAGATTTTGAATTGTTACATAAAGTGTAACATATGGCTATTGCACAGAAGTTGCATCGTGTGGATTACTATTATCATTTTTGGCGTTTATAAGTCAGAAAAAGCTGCATAATTTGTCAAAATCTTCTACTTCCAATGAAAAAACAACATACAGGCTTGCGACCACATGAAAACGACAGAACGTCCATTGTTGGATCAACTGTCCCTTTAAAAACAAATGTTGATAAGTTACAAAACAACTGTTAAAACTGAGTGGTCTCAAAATCTAAAAAACAAAACAAAACAAAAACAACGTCGAAAAAAAAAGAGAGACTAACAAAGATGACACATTGAACATAATTTTTCTGTACAGAGCTCAATAGTTACTATACAACACCTCCACATAAGTAGGCTGAAAGTCTTGTATTATACAACGCTATCATCAATTCAATACAACAAAAACATTCTATATCTTAACTGTACATGTGGAAAAGTCGGTTTTAAGTCCGTTAAGTCCGATAATTCGCTCGACAGATCTCTGTCCTGCCGACCCTGAAAGGGTTTCGATATTATTGCAAGATGGTTGATTTAACCAGGCGTATATGCGAGAGGTCATGAAGATCAGGCTAGGGCGTTTTTTTTTATTCTCTTTTCATCGTTTTGCATTCATATTTTTTCTCCACTACACACTATTACAGCAGTAGCTTACAGAAGCAGTAACTCAAAATGATGCTCAAACTTCCTGGTGAGATTCCTTTTTAGTGTTCCCTATAGGATTTTTTCGAACCCTTTGCTTACAGCTTGAGCTCATTGGCAATTTTCGAAGCGATGTTCTTGAAGGCGATGGACGTCCCCGATATGCGTTTGAAGCGCACACCATTGAGAGACAGGCGGGGCAGTTTGCACACCTCCATCTCCCATTGGACGAGACTGTCCTGTCGGGCGTCGCCATGCACGCAGAAGAGCAAGAAGCGCTCGCGCTGCTCATAGTCGCAGTTGTTGGCGTCCAGCACCTTGCGGATCTCTCTCATCATGTCTCCTGGCTCCATGGACGAGGTGGTCTTCATGCTCCAGGTGAAACGCAGTGATCTGGGCTTTGAGTCACGGCCTTCCTCCTTGGGTTCTCCGGATCCGCTCCTGACGACAAACACAGAAACGTTCAGAACGTCAGATTGCTTCGCATCACAGATTAGATTCGTGGGTGTGAGTTAAGGCTGTTTACACTGAGGACAATAGCAACAGAGGTAAACAGCTACTGATAATGACACAGAGCAACATTTATTGGAATCACCTTTAGAGAGATTTTTTTCCAGCTGAATGATATAATCAAACAGAATCCACTTTAAAAAAATAAGTAAATATCTACAACTGCGATGAAAAACACATTATTGAGCATTGGTTTCTGCAGCAATAAAGTTATTGGTATCGGAGTGTCTATTTAGACTAAGCGCAAATAGCCCACCTTGTTGGCAGAGGCTATTTACACTAACGCCGCCTACTCAACATTACATTAGATGGTTAACTTAAGGTCAGAGCAGATGGTAAAAAAAATGTGTCATGCACTTTTCGATGCTATCGACCCAGTTCAAATCCACCTTTGACAAATTTTTTCGTCCCTTTTCAAACTTTTAATCACACCAGAAAAGCATTTATTTTGAATAAAATGAAGGAAATAACCAAAAAGTACAAAATTAAGCATCGGGTAGGGTTAGGGTAGGTGCAGGCAGGGCTTTATAGTCCCAATAAGGTGGCATCCATGTAATAATTTGAATTTAAATTTAAATTGACTCCCAACTAAGTTATCCCTTCATGCTGTTTTATAGTGTACTACAATACTGAAGTCAGTGGCGGTTCTACACTAAATTGATCTGTTTTTCACGAAAAGGAGGGTTTAATAGAAATGGCACGGAGGGTGAACGCTTCGTGGCGGCTGAGTGGTGCACAAAAGGACTATTTATTTTTATTTAGCACTTTATTTTACTTTATTTAGCAGTTATTTGTAAG
>JAUCNO010000460.1:2155942-2170141 GCA_032353835.1 Enteromius viviparus
ATATATATATATATATATATATATATATATATATATACAATTCTTGAACAGCTTAATTCGATTTGATGCTTTTTTAGGACTCTTTAATTTAACTTCCCCTTATTAAATGCAGGCAATTTAAACTACTTCCCGCTCAATCTCAGCATTTCCCATGTGAATATAATTTACACCTTTTCAGCAATCAGCTTATTTCATTATATGGGTCAAAATATGACTTTAATTACATAACAGAATCATACACAAACAAAACTGCAGAATATGATCTATTACTTTAACATCAATATTAGCGTGATGTCTTACCTATATTAGGATGATTTAAGACCTTCATAATCCTCACTTCACGAAAGAGCTGTGGGGTAAAAATAAAGACAAAAAACATTAAAAAGATGATTTTATATTTATCCTTTTATAAAAGTTTACCAGTATATTCTGACTCGTGGCATTTTCATATTTGTCCAATACGATGCATAGATTCAGCAAAGAACAATCACTTACCATAAAAACAAATTATTTTTTTAAGCAAAAATAAATTAATAAATAAATAAAATTGCACTTTCAGAAACTTATTTCTTCCACCATCAGTTGTGCAAAAAACTTGAAATGTGAACAATTTGATTCACTGAATCAATCTAACGCATGTTCAGTGTGATTTATGAACTGATTCACCAGGCTCATAGTAAGGATCAGACAGCACTTTATTAGTTTCTCCAAGCAGAGCGGATGTTGAGTTCTTCCATGTCTTCATGAAATACGGTAGAGTAAAAAGTGTAATATTACACTTTTCTGTGATTTTAGCAATAACAATAACTAGACAATATTTAGTTGATTGTGTTATTGTGCCGTTATATTAAGGACTGCCGTGGACTCCTAAAGTTTTTCATTCTTTATATTCTGTGCAAAAAATTATTCTGTTAAAACAATTTATACGTTTGAACTGATTTTTGCCATTTATGGGCATTTAAGGCCATTGCTTCTAAAAGTGTCCATTGTTTACTGATATTTTAAATTATTTACATAATACAAGATACTCTAAATGTGAAATTAAAGCCACCAGTAGGTGGCAGTAAGTCACTGTAGATAAGTGAGTCATTGTAACTGAACTAAATCATTTATGATTCATTTAAAAACGAATCACTGTCATGTTGCTCAGAGACGAAAAATAATGCTGTGGTTGTGTTTGGAATTATTTTTTGTTGTGAAATAGCACCAAAACGGGAAGAACTGTCAAAACGGAAGTCTCTTCTTGTTTATTGAACCGTTGTAAAAAATCATTATCACATTTGTAATAATGGTAGTTTTTAGAGAAAAACAGGACCCATGTCTTAAATTTGTAATGTAATTTTATTAGACTAAATCACTGAAACACACTCTAAATGCGCACTAGTCTAGACCTTCACTCTGTAGAGGTGTTCTGAATAGTTTTTGCAAAATACTCAATATCAAATCGCACATTGTTAAAACAAAAATGACGGTAATAGCACAGACGATATATAGCACACCCCAACTTACAGTTTGTTGCACCCACACTACAAAACAGCAAGAGTTTAGTTATAAAGTTGCGTTCTGAAGGCACCGGGTTGCTACAGTAAGCACTTCTTGATTCAGAAACATATTCAAGAGTTTTTGAAGCACTTAGCAAGTTAATCAAATATTCATGAGCACATATACCACACATCTCTTCTTGATATATCTGTTTTCACATTTACCCAGCACTAAAGGGAAAAAACAAACTGTGGTTGGTTGCTTTACACGTCAATCAGAGTCTAAGTGGGCGGGTCTTGGCCGAAGTCACCCACAGTCTGAGAGTCACTGACAAAAACTAGAAGGGTAAATGCTGTATGGATCCTAAGCACTACTCCAGGTTCCTCCCCCAGTGCCACTCTCAGAAAGCCGCTTTTCTCAGGGCTCCTCACAGACCCTCTTTCTTAAGTCAAAACAACAGGGGGCCGTTTTCTGTGAATGAGTGCCGCATGAATGAGCGAGCACATCCATCCCCGCAGACCAAACGGTGACACGTGACTGCAACGGGGCGGTAGACAGATGTTATGTGACACAGAATCCAACTAAATACAGACTGCATGCACTCAAATGAGGAAAAAACAGCAACAGAAAGATTTATTTTGTTTATATATAATAAGGCTTTATATACTGTACACACTGTTGATTTATATAATTGTTATTTTATTATAATAAACTCTTAAAACAACTAAATTAAATTGAAATGAATTTAAATTTAAAATTAAATTGAATTAAATCAAATCAAAATTTAAAATTAAATTAAAAACAAAGTGAAAATTTAATTACAATTAAAATAAAATTTTGGAAGTAACATGACTGTCCATTTCTCTTTACGCTATTACAAAAAAAACAAAATTTATTTTATTTTTTGTTGTCAAATAGCACCAAAACGGGAAGTCTCTTCTTGTTTATTGAACTGTTGTAAAAAATCATTATCACAATTACATTATATCAAGTTATTTTAAGTTTTTAGAGAAAAACACGGACCCATGTCTTAAATTTGTAAGATAATTTTTAGACTAAATCATTGAAACACACTCTAAATGCACACTAGTCTAAACTAGTCTAAACTTAATTAAAATTAAAATTAAAATTAAAATTAAAATTAAAATTAAAATTAAAATTAAAATTAAAATTAAAATTAAAATTAAAAATTCAATTCAATTTAAAATTTTGGAATTAACATGACTGTCCATTTCTCTTTAATTAAGCTATTGCTCTTTAGGGGATAAAACTTTTGGGAACAAAAATTTGATTTGAATTAACTGAATTGTTTTTTTTTTTTTTTTACAAATTTCTATTATTTTTCAAGATTATTTTACTTACCTTTACAAAAAGGTTGCTAATATTAAGTTTGAATAATACTATTAATAATTAATAAATGTTTAAAATGTTCACAGTTTTAAATGCTAAATTAATTTTAATACAATTATGTTTGATAATACTTTATCTGCAGTAAGGCTGGGCGATATGGCAAAAGAATAAATAAATAAAATAAAGTTGATATCGATAATTATTATTTAATACATAAGTTTAAACAAATGTATGTACAAATCAAAAATTTCAATATCGCAATAATTACCGTTGTTGATTTATCGCCAAGCCCTAATCTGCAGTGTTCAGTATATAAAAGTTCTCACTCTAAAATGCACACAGTTAGTGCCTAGTTTGTTACTTTTAAATTTAAGAAGATCTTAAATTTCTGTTTCCTACTTGCACAAAACACCCACTACCGTGCCACATCGAGAATGAAAGTGATGAACAGAGCGGGAAAAGCTCAACCAGCTCCATCAACCACGGCCCAGAAAGACCCAACAATACAGACTGACACGTCAATTTATCTCACGACAAAGCTGTCGAAGAATGCCTTTGTTCTGTGATGCGCCTCTTCAGGAACAGGTCATTTTTAGGGGAACGTCACTCCAGAAAACACCTCCATACAGAGAGAGTTACACTCCACATGCAAACACACAAACATCACATGCTAACATTCAAAAGCATTTTTTTTACATTTAGAATAAAACAGTCTTAAAGTCAGTATCTATAATTAAAAAAGTTATGATTAGAATTTCGACATTTTAAATTATTATTAATTAATTTATTTTATATTTTAATTTATTTTTGGCCTTTTGCACATCCTGTTTATGGAAAGTATGTCTTAAAGTAACAAATTTAAAAAAAAAATCATTTTCGGAAGTCTGGAAAACTGTGACATTCTAATGATGGATGTAACTGTGGAATTAAAACAGCATGTATGAAAAACGTATTATAGTGAAAAGCAAACTATTCTGTTCTCTAATTAACAAAACATCTCGAAGTTTTTAAAAGATCTCATGAGCACAGCAGAGATGTCTCTTTACGTGTGACCTCCGACATCTCTATCCCGTGAAATGCGTCCTCACTGTCCTCTGGACAGTTGACGGCAAAAACAATGAAGGCAGAAAAAGGGAAATCAAGGGAAAAAAAGAGAGAAGCTGTGTTTTTTTCTTGGCAGTCTGCTCTGGTAGATAATCAGCAGAGGAGCCCGAGCTTCTATTTTTACAGCCATATTTCTAAAAACAACCACAGCAACATTCCAGTCACACACTGACAAGTGTGTCATTTCCTGTATTAGGTCCTACAGTGTGGTGTGTGTGTGTGTGTGTGTATCCCTCTGATTTATAAAAGACATGATCAGAAGCAGGCACGACGTGTCTGTAGTCCTCACTAACAGAGGCTGAACAAACACTCTCAGGATGAATTACGCTGTAATGAGAGCATTACTATGACCAACATACTCCATAGAAACCCCACTCTCGCTGATACAACATTTAGGGCTGTCAAAATGGCTGAAAAACAAAATATATTTTTATTTACTTATCAATATTCAAATTATATGCGCATTTAGGGGTCATTTACATATGGTCACCACATGTGAACGGCCCCTTAGAAGGCATAATTGCAACAAAAGGGCGCATCTAGCAATATATTTCTAATGCACGTTTCTACGAAACAATAAATTAACACGCCATCTTTGAAACAGTGCATAATGTTACTTAATTAAGCTGCAAAATAGCATCTTATATGTAAGTATAGTTTAATACATCGGCCAGAAAACCAATCATATGGAGTATCCTTTTCATTTAGAAACATGAGATTCAATGGGTTGGGGTGAAAACCTCCTAATGTTTGTCTCCTAAAGTTAAACTTACATTAATTTTCTTAAAGAGCAGGTCATATGGTATTTTAAAGTGTCGTAATATTGTGCAATGTTGCCAACTTAGCGACTTTTCAGACCCCCTTGGCAACATTTTTCCAAAAAAGCGACTAGCAACAAACCTCGCGACTTGTTGGACAAACCTCAGGGAGAATCTGGTAGTGCCACGCGAGCCCGAGCCCTAAAATCATGTTGCAATGATTTCTAAATGGTTCATTTGAATAAATTAGGATCTTAATTCCTATTGAGCCAATTCCGCTCTAATTTGGTCAGTTGGCCAAGTCTGTTTTGATTGGTCACAAATAGATCTTTCACAAGGCTTTAACCTCACTGAATAAATGAACATTACACGTTTCAAAATCGAAACCTGTGCAGTGTTTTTATATCACTGTATTTCTGACGAAGATTGGTTGGAGTTTTGCCATAAACATCTCTGCATTATTCGCTTTTTCGCAATATTTGAATCAATAGACAGTTTTTAAAATTTCATCAAAGATGTTACTGCTACTATATCTAGAATATCTTGATTGCCGATAGCAATTAACTGCATGCAGAGCTTTCCACAACTGAGGAAAAAACCCTGATCGCTCTGTGCTGGGGAAGATTCCAGCATTGTTGAATATTGAAATACTGATTCTGGATGAATAAATTTATTGGAATAGAATTATGACGTCAGGCGATGAACAACGTGATAAAGTAACTAGATGATCCCTGCTGGGGGAGGAGGTAAAGCAACTGTATTTACAGAGAAACTCTGACGTTGTGTGTGTGTGTGTGCCTCACCATAAAGTCATTAATCTTGCTGTTGAAATGTGAGGCAAAAGAGATCAGTGCAGGTTTCACTGACAACCTCACTGTCCATCTGTTCACGTGATGCTAATGTGCACATCAATCAAACAACGGAGGACAAGCCTCATTAAAATATTCAAATAAGATGATAATTGACTGTATGGAAACATTCATTTAAATGAATGCGTTTTCTGGGAAAACGTGACCTTGGAATTGCCAGCATCATGGTCTCCATCAACAATTAAATTTTTTTTTAATAATGTTGTATTCTCACAAAGGTGTTAAAGCAAAGACAGAGAACACCAATAGTCCTTCTGACGCCCTTGAAAGTCGTCCTCAAGGAAACTGATCAATGTAATCCCTTCATTAACGGCCCTTCATCAAATGGTGTTAGCGACATGTACAAGCAAAGGTCATTTAACGGAAGTAATTTCGCTATTTGTGACCATCTGATCCTGAATGGTCCCTCGTTTAGGACCCGGCCTCCAAAATCCTTAGGGAATTCATTCAAGACTTGGAATTTCAAAAACCTTAACGACGCTTACTGAACAATGCAAGACGGGGGAGGAAAAACATTTCATATTTATTGGTATTTTAAA
Source organism: Enteromius viviparus (assembly GCA_032353835.1). Taxonomy (NCBI): domain Eukaryota; kingdom Metazoa; phylum Chordata; class Actinopteri; order Cypriniformes; family Cyprinidae; genus Enteromius; species Enteromius viviparus. Next base: position 2,162,045 of record JAUCNO010000460.1, read on the forward strand.
ATATATTAGGCCACCCATTCTCAATTGTCTCTTAAACCAGTGCTTGACAAACATTTAATGGGTTCCTTAATAGTAACCCGTTAATGGAAACTGTCTTGCTTCTACACATATTCCACGGACCAACATTGCCTACAAACGGCCCTTTAAGCAAGCCAGTCATTGGCTAACATCATTTTATGACAGCTTTGGGATTTTGGAAATCACCCGCTGTACTACAAGGAGAGAAAGGACATGAATATTGCTGTAAAATGTTCAGCAGACACTGAGGACTTCTTCGCTGCAGACTGATTGACTTGCATGAGCTCTGATGTTGTTCTCATAACGAGAGGCTGCGTCATTCTCTTTAAGGTCATCGCTGCTTATAAAAGCCAAGAAACAGCCATTCTGACATTTTCTGCTCCGAGACAAAAAGGCAAGCCCTTTATTCACGGCTATTATCATCCAGTTTAGCAGATATTTATGTTGGATGGAGAATATTTGATCTACCTGACAGTCTCTCTCTGTCTATGCAAACATGTCAGCAGTGTGATAAAACAAACGGTGGCAACATGGTAACAATGCGCTGGAACAAGCTAAAATATACTAGTAACATGACACAGCATGATGATAACAGGCTAACACTGCACAGGAACATATAAGACAAGCTAAGCAACATGCTAACAATGCTAGCTAACACTGCCACCAAGCATATTAAACATGCTAGCAACTTTCTAAAGTATTTCAGTATTTCTAAACGTGTTAGCAGCAACATGCTAAAATGCGGTTAGGAACACAAACAGGCTGGCATCATTCTCGCAATACAAGCTAAACACGCTAACAATGTGTGTTTCTGCGTGAGGTGTAGCAATTTTTGCTACTTTTTACTACACTGTACTAGATTCTTTTGCAGATTTGCATTATCAGCAGTAATAATGACCATATTTTTGGTGATTAAAATATAAATCTTGAAAAGATCAATGCAGATTGCAAAAAAATAAAAAATACTTTAAAAGGAACAGTTCAACCAAAACGTTTTTTTTGTTGGTCTTCTGAACACAAAGGAAGATATTTTTCAAATAGTTTGTAACCAGGCTGTTTTGGTCACCATTGACTTCCATAGTAGAAAAAAAATATTATGAAAGTCATTGGTGGCCCAAAACAGCCTGGTTACGAGCTTCATACAGATTTGGAACTACTCATAATTGAGGACATAATTTTTGGGTAAACTATTCCTTTAAACCAGTAAAGGATCAGCATAAACCAGCCTACCAGCATCAAAACCCACCTAACCAGCATATGCTGGGGGGATTTTTTCAACATAGCAATCAGTTGATTTTAGAAGGTTAGTGACATCAAATGTATAATGTCCATGTTTTTCAATTGTTTCAATGTTTACTTTACAAAGAGTCACAGGGACAAGTGTTTAAATTATGAATTATTAAATTAATTGATTGATGTGTCTAAAACAATAAAACATCACAGAAAATTCGAATAGTTTCCACAACAAATACCATTAAAACCATTACAAAAATGTTTTCCTGTAATGTGTTTTGAGACATATTCCATTAGGATTTATTGGTTTAAGCACCAATAAAAGGCAACCAATTACCAGTAGAAACTATTAGTTTCCATTAAAACCAATACCCCAAGTCCCATTATAACCAGTAAAATCATTACAGGGTTAAAGTAAAAAAAAAAAAAAAAAACGTATGAAGAACCTGTCACAAACATGCTTAAAGAAAATTCTACATTTTTAACATGATTAAGATTTCACACTGTGCAATAACTTCCATCACAGTGAAACAAAAAAGAGCCAACATAAAGCCACCTTAAAACACTGAGGTCTCACCTTTTGTAGACTTGTGGGGTTGAGCTGTGTTTTATCAATAATCTTCACCGCTACCTGAAAAAAAAATATAGTGTTACTGTCAAATGTGTATATTTATAGTTTCCTATAAATAGCCTATGTATCTGGACATCTAAAGGCTATCGGGCATCCACGTCATCATCCCTCCCCGCGTGAGAGCAAAACAGCTCCACTTCTTACATAATCTGGAGTTTCTGTTGGTCCTGCATGCATGTTCTGACACAGAGGCTGTTAAATAATGCATTCTTTTGCGCTGCGAAAGTGTCTTTATTTTAAAAGTAAAAAAGAATCTCTTCCACTTCCCTAAATGAGGGACAATTGAGAGTCAAGAGTTAAATAAATGACGTGATATGCTTTCTGAGTTACTGTATATTTATGAAGTAATCTGCAAATGAAACAGCACAGTATGTACAACATTTACACCGATGTCTTGTTTTTTTTACATCCATTCCTAAAGTTGGCAGTATTATTATTTGAATGTTTGATTAAACGCAATCGCATTCAGACTGAAAGTTTTTGTTTACATAATGTGTGTGTGATTACTGAGTATATTTATTATGAATATATATATATATATATATACACATATATGCATGGATATATTACAGAAAAACGTTGTGCTATATTGGAAATATTTATAATAATATTAATATAATATACATTATATGACTATAAATATGTTTATGTAGATACATATATACTGTATGTGCATGTATTTAAATATATACATAATAAATATGCATTGTACACATTTGACAGGACTGGTATACGTGACAATAAATATGCATTTGCTCACCTCTCTTCCTGTTAAAACATGGCGGGCAAGTTTGACTTTAGCAAAGTTCCCTTTGCCGATGGTTTTGAGGAGTCTGTAGTTCCCGACATGAGGTTGTTCATCTGTGATGGACGCCACTGAGTTGCGACAGCGCGGGAGACTCTGTCGACTCGCTGATTTCGTGGGCGGTGCTGGTGTGTCCGTGTAGCCATCCACAGATGTGTGCTGAGAGGCCAAGAAAAGGGTGGTCAATTTAAATGACATTTTAACAAAAACAGAATCTTGCAGTGAAATTATTTTTCTTTTACAATTTTGACATTTAAAACTAAATTTATTTATAAAAAAATGCACTCACACTCAACCTTTCTAAACTCATTTAATATGCAAATTATTTTTAAAAACTACAAAATGTGTTGTTATAATTAAACTAGGGCTGGGCGATGTGGAGCCAAAAATATATTGCAACATGTATCGATAGTAGAAACACTGATCACATGGAGGATTACTTTAATCTGATTTCTGAATCTGCGAATAAGAAAGCTATGAAAACTGTGGGTATTTGCTCCGCACTTAAACTTTTTGTGTAGGCTATCGTTTAAAAAAAAATAGCCCTTAATTGAATTTTTCCTTTTTTTTATTTTGTTTTCTTGTTATTGTCTGTTCAAATGTCAGTTTTGTGGATAATTAGTTTTTGATGCTATCTGTGTGTTTTTGAATTTAGCAGTAAATAAAAAATAAAAACTTTCTTGCAAGATACTTTTCCACATGAGTCAGTCCACGTCAGTCATGCTCTTTAACCAATCAGATGTGACCTCGCCATTTCAGCCAATCATAACCCGCCAGTAGCGCAGCCTAAATCCTGTTTACATGAAATAAACCTGCTCCCGAGCAAGTTTAAGTTTACGGACCTGTTGCTAAGACAGCAAGTCCCGGATGAGCGTCGAAGAACTGAATCATTCTATTTGATAATGTTCATTGCTTTGCTACAATCTGTATTATTAAAAGCGCTATATAAATAAAAGTGACTTGACTTGACTTGACTAGTTGGCAGTAAACCAGTTACCTCTCCTAAACATGTTGGTAGATGTTTATTGGATGTTTCCACGTGGAAAGCAGTTACCCTGCTAAAAGAAAAACAATAGAAGCCCAATAGAAACCATCACAGAAATCCTAATCGTTTCAATTAAAATACCATTATTAACTCATGACCTTTTTCCAGTAAACCATTATAAAAATTATTTTTGTAGTGTGTTTTGTGCACTTTTCCAAAAAGGCACCGCCACTATAATCCATCACATACCAGTAGACACCATTAAAACCCATTCAACTCATATGATAACCATGAAATCCATTACATTTTCTATTGGGTTTTAGGCAGGGCTCTATTGTTTTTATCCGCAGGGTAATTGTAAATTGTAAATGTAAATTATATTTACAAACATAAATATTGTTTTCACTTATTTCAGTTAATATCTATGTCAATATACTGACAGTGTCGTGTAAACATGCCTAAAGACACAAAAAGTGCAGTAACAAATAAACCATGTACAGGCCTACTGAAAATAGCAGAGGGCCTAAGACAGATCCTTGGGGTACTCCATAGTTTACTGGTATTATTCGAGATGATTCATTCCACATTTAAATAAACAAAGTGCTAAACAGTCTGTGGGACCTAAATCATCTTAAAGCCTGCCTTTATATGTATTATTACACTTAAATTCAGTCATTAAGCAGTAAATGCATAAGAAGAACGCAAAAAGAACAAGGAACTTTTTAAACAAAGAATAAGCAGTTAGAGGTTCAAGTGCTGTTTTTGCTTGGTTATAGGTAGACAGACACCATGACAAAAAAGCCATTTTTATTCATAGAAGGAAATTACTCATGAGAACATGGATTAAATAATACATTTTATTTAATGTCAAAATATTAAATATTTACACTTTTGTCTTTGTTTTGTTCCTGTAGGCACATTTAGTGATAGTTTTGATACTGTAATCATAAGTTAACAGGTGTTACACTTCCTGTGTTTGATCATGTGATCTGAATCTGGCCAATCGCAGCTGCCAGAGCACAACATATACTCCCTATTTGTGTTTATATACAAATTTGACATAAATAAGATTTAGAACTAAATGGTGAGTGACCAGAGAGACTTCTGAGAGATATAATTTATTGGAGTACAGTTTTTTTGGAGAAATAAAAAGATAACATAAATAAACAAACATATAATGTCCAAATATACATAAGAGGAAAATAAAAAAAATGACTAACTCATTGCTAACGCTGAATACGGCAGCACCACGGAAAAGGTTGACTGACATCTTATTGAAGCACGTTTCCACCAAAGAATTGCAGTTATTGTGACTTCTATCACACAGTTAAAAAAAACATAATTGCAAGATATAAACGTAAAATTATGGACATAATTTTTTTTGTTCAGTGATGGAAACGGCTTTTTATATAAAGGAGATGTCACGAATATCTCATGAGACGTTTATAAAAGCATATAAATTCACATATTGTTATCACCTGGGAACATTTCAGAATAACAGTCACAAAGAAATCCCATCAGGTATCCTTGTTCTTCAATTTTATGTGTGAGAGGTATTCGTGGCATCTCTTTATGGGTCAAGAGCAAACTTTCTCCTTAACGTATAAAGTATATTAAGCTGATGTGTAACATAACTTATCAACACACTGTTCATATAAATTAGGCTTGTTGTGATCAAAATGACCAAACGCAAAAGTACAACAGAAAAAGCCAGCACAAACAAACCGCTTGCGACCAGAAACATACTGTGCGTAAATACACCGAGGCAAACGGCTGACTGATGTACATACAATTATGCATGCTTGTGTTTCTGAGGTGCTCGAAGTGATTCCTTCAAATGTCCATTTAAAAAAAATCTTTAAAGTATCAAAATTAAAAAATTACAACTTTTCTGTTTCAATTGTTTTTTTTTACCAAACAACAAAAGTAGCCACCTCAATAGATTTGTTTGTACATTTTATGATTTGAATCTTGGAGTTCTTTTCCAGCATTTTTAATACCTAATTTTGTAAGATTGTATGTTCTTCTTGTCATTTCTATCCAGTATTTTTTTATGTGAAACCCCAATTTCTTTTAAGATTTTTATGCTTTTTTCCATTTCCATTCTTTTATGCAAAACCTCAATACTTTTATGAAGTCATGCACTTCTTGGAGTTTCCTTTTCCCCCCCGAAATATTCAGATTTTTTGCATTTCTTGGTGTTTTCATCTTGATTTTTCAATAAATTATTTTTTTTTTTAACTGAGTGCACTTTTTGACTTTTTTTATTGAGCATTTTCTTATGTGATTATTTAAGATTTCATGCACTTATTGGCATTTCCATCAAAATGTTAAAGATTTTATGCACATCTTGTGTGTTTTTTTATGATGCCCTATTTTGTTCAAGATGTTATGCACTTATTGGTGTTTTTTATCCAATACTCCAAAATCCCTTTAAAAACATGAGAAGGGAAGCATAGCTAGTGTTTATATAAAAATCATCCACAGATTCACTACTGGGACTTTTATCTAACTTCCTTAGCAAGACTGTTCTTAAACTGAACCTTCACCTTAATTTAAAACTGATTGTAGAAAACAAATTGCAAAACATAACGATGCACTGAACAGAGTTTGCGTTTGTGGACTTGCGCAGAGTTTGTTTGGGGCCGGATGCACCTGAACGCGAGCACCTGTGTGTAAAGGAGGTAGAGCACCATCTAAAGAGTCCAGGTCGGCCTTTTCATAGTTTCCTAATGAGATCAACCTCGTCTGAAACTTTATCTAACGATTCAAGATAAAATGCACGATCTGCAAGGACTTCGCCCGAGACTTTGTGCCTCTCGAAATCCTGGGGCTGGAGGTGTTGTTGTTCTTGTTCTTCGGGGGGTTCGCTCACATCGCCGCTGGTCTGATTTCAGGAGGATCAGGACCGCGTCAAGTCCTTCAGTGATTTCAAAGGAAGCAGACAGGACCCACTTCCACGTGCCGCTGGTCTCCTGGACGTGAGGGATGGAGACCTTGAATGTCCACGATGGGAAGCTGCTGAGTGTCCTGGGTTTGAAACAGGAATCGTGACTGATGCCAGCTGCCATCACGGATCTGTTCAGAAAAACAGGCAAACATCTAGATCAGTTTTTTGGAAACTGGGGTAACAGTCGGCTGTCAGGCGTCTGAAAGTGAGTTTGCTTGAGTAACGTGTAGATCTGTGCTGATTTAGACAAAGAATGATTCGTTCTCAAACCAAAGAACGATTCACTCCGGATCGTTTACCTGAAGCTATAATGCTGTAAATAATGTTTATGTTCTTGCACAGACGGACTGTTCCACGTAAGACCTTAATATATTGTCAGGAACCACAGGGATTCATTTTGTGTTGCCTGTATTTGCTTTTTTGCATATTAAAGTGCCGGTAGCCATTGACTTGCATTTTACAGGCCATCAAAGACCAGTTTCTGCTAAAAGCTTACTGTTTGACTGGTGATATGTGAGTTTTGTGTGAACTATCTCTCACCTTACAGTCGTCCAGAACCACATGTGGACTCAGAGGCGAGTTTTCCTCGAACACCTGGCCGTTCCAACCCCGGAAACGAAGGGCCCGAGGCGTCTCCATGGCAACCGTCGCCGGGTCACTGAAGCAGTGGAGGGAAACGCTCTGGGTCGCCGTGACGCTCAGCAAGTGTAAGAACTTCATCTGGACTTTCCCGACATCAAACGCGGCCTGTGAAGTCAGACATCCAGCTTCTTAAACTCAGTGTTTAGATAATCAACATTTCTGCGTTTTGGCAACTGTATGTTTACGGCTGGAGCTGACAAACGATCAGGGTTACAGGAAATCAGCTTTTAATTCAAAACAGGTTCGCCTTTCTGAGGAAATATGATATCGCTGCTAGACCCTTCTCATTTATTTTTCTCTTTAGTTTGTGATTGCATGAAGCCGTCGAATCCTGTCTGCACAGTCATGTTCAGTGCGTCATACAGTAAAACCTCCGCAACTTTAATCAACACTGAATGTCCAGCATTACCAAATAAAATGAGTAAGTTCATCAAGAGCACTCCATATCCTCACAGAGAAGCTTGACAATATATATATATATAAATATTGTTTTTTGTCTTGTTTTAAATATATCTATTTATTTTAGTACTTAACTAAATGAATGAGAGAAATGTTATCTTGACAACTAATTCATACACATTGCTTTAAATATAATTTAATATTTATTTCATTAAAAATATTTTCTTTAAATTATTCCTTTCTATTTTCGATTTCAACCCCCAAGCCGATTATTTTTACAGACTGATAAACATAGGATTAACGTAATATAGCCTATTCAATCTAGCCTGCTGCATTACAAGATGTGGTTCAGCCTTTCTCAGGGGCCTGTTCCATAAAACAAGTTTACCAAATAAGCCAGGCTTTTGGCAGATAGTCTGACTTATTTCAAACCA
>JAUCNO010000460.1:2183094-2196917 GCA_032353835.1 Enteromius viviparus
CATAAAACGTAACAGTCATACAATTCAAACCGTGACAAAAAACGTAACAGTCATACAATTTAAACCGTGACAAAAACATAACAGTCATACAATTCAAGGGCCATTATTGTAACCCCTCTATGTTTTGCGCTTTGGACCAACGTAGTCAGGGTACATTTTTATATGAGACTGGGTTGGAAATTAACACCCGCCAACCCGCCAAATGCGGGTTACAAATCATGATGGCGGATATTGATAAAAACTTACCAGCCAGTTTGGCCGGTGACGCATGAGCCAATCATACAAATCATGTCAGAGATGCTCTGGGTGGTTTGTCCCCTTAGTCCTACATTTCACATGAACACTACACTACGGGCGACATTTTAGATACCTTTGGCAGCAGCGCGCAGAAGTGTTCATTTCGTTGACAAATAATTCTCATCATAATGTTCGTCAACGGAATTTTTTCACCGACGAAAACTAATTTTGAAATGACAAAAACTATGACGAAAAAATTTTGACATTTTTGTCAACGAATAAAAACGAGACAATAATGTTATGAAGGGACGATTGGAAAGAGATTATTTCAGAAACGAATGTGCTGCATGGTTCGGAGGTTAGATATGTACACGAACTGTATTTATAAGTTATACACTTGCTGCAAGCCTCATAAAACGTAAAAAAATCTCAATATTTGGGATTAAGGGAAGAGCAGGCATATGGATATGTTTGGAGATGGAGGAGAGAGCTCAGTTCAGTTCGGTTTCTGAGCGCACACACTGAAACACATACACATAGCATGTCTCACACAGTGGGAGTAAGTTACTATTGAATGGAGAATTACACACGAAATGATTTCAAATCATTTAGGTAAACAGAGTTAATTGCGTGAATGTAAACGGTAACACACGTTTCAGTACATTGCATTCACTTGCATTCAGTTTTAAAGGGACCGCAGCCTAATTTAGTTGCTATTGTCAAAGTCGTGTTTATCATGCAACAAAAGTAAAATCACTCAATGTCCCTGACTGAATGACATAGTACTTAATAGTTCTAAAGATTCATATACATTTTTTTATATTAAAATATTTCTGCTTAAAAGAATGAATAATATGGCAAACAAAAAAGAATGCATATTTAGCCTATTTAACCATTGGTATTGGCATTGAAAAGCAGACCATGTTCTTGTTCATGTTCATTACTGGATTTAAAAAGTACTTATTTTGTACAGACATTTTGCAATTGTATTATTTCCCCTCTTCTTCAAACATCTTGTTTACATCTTGGTATAATTTTTGTTTAATTCAGATAGGAACATATTACATCATAGCTGTATATTGCGGATCATATGAAGGACAAATGAAAGGAACACCTTTCCTTTAAGTTAAAATAATGCGATGCACACAGAATGTCTTGGGATTTCTGGGACAGCAAAGGCTGCATGTGAGGTGCTTTCAGAGCATAAGCTATAGGTAACTTTGGCGATGGATTTATGTCAGTGCTATTAGTGGCTACGAGTCATGTATCAGCTTCACACTATTTACTGTGTGACTCATTCCGTTCCAGTCATTTTCATGATGGACCAGAGCCTTTATCCATACACCCTTGGGCCAAGCGATCAATAAACGCACACACACACACACACACACACACAGTCTATACCATAGGTTATACTCAATGTATACACTGGCACACACTCAAAATCGATATCTAGCATACTGTCTGACAGGTATTTATTGTTTCAGATATGGTAAATACTTCCACTTCTTCTATTGGTCATACACATGCTCCACTGCTGTTTTCATAACAACAGATTATGAGTTAATCTATAAGTAAAGCTTTCCTGAACAATACATTCATTTTTAGAGGTTATAATGAAATGATATAATATATTTGTAGATCTTTAACACAAAAAGCACAAGACATTTCTATAGAAATTGTTTTAAAGCAGTTGTACATATGTTATTATTGTGGACAATTTTAAATCATTGTTTATAATTAATAATTATATAATAGAAATGAAAACAATTAAAGCATTATAACTTACATATACATATATAATGTTTAATACATATAATTTATTTTGTTTAATAAACAGGATATTATGTTATGTGTAACAGGACTATTAAATAGACAACTGCTATGGATTTAACATGTAATTACTCTGATGTTACACAGCAGCGGGCAGTAAATTAGGCTTTACATATAAATTGTGGTTGGTGTCCAGAAGGTTACACTTTATATTAAGTGGGCAGTTCCTGAGGAGTCACCATGTACATACACTGGTATTACAGAGGTGCACTAACTCCACCCACTTCACATATCCCTAAACCTACCCCCTGTTCCAGTAACTCTTACATACTGCTGTTACTAAATGTAGCTATGTAATTCCTGTTACATGACTACTTAGTAAAGTGAAATAAGTGTTGTTACCAATGTCCTGTCACACATATGTACTTAGACACACCATTCTGGGGGTTGTTACATGTGTGAAGTTACAGAAATATTACAGCTGTAGATACTGTGTACTTACACTGTGGTTACATACTACATACACATCTAATTACTATGTAAGTAAACAGGTATTAGGGACACTTAATATAAAGTAAATTTGTGGCTACTGACCATGTTTCATTAATGTTTTTCAAGAAAACCCATGATTTAACTTTAACGTAGATTAACTGGCTCATCAATGCGGCCAATCGTCAAAGCCATCACGCCCTCACCAGCTAACGAGGTTATTTAGTGGAGCTTTGCGTAAATTCTTTGTATTCATTTAAAACAAAATAAAATCAACAATTAAATACAAACGAATGTCTCATGAAATCGATCAATTACAGTTTAAAAAACGCTTTTATTGCTGTTTTTTGTGTCAATTCAGGTTAAATGAAATAATTTTTAGAGCATAAGTGTAATTTTCACATTAACTTCACGCAATATAACATGATTTTAATATTCTAAAATTCGTAAAATAGTATGACATTAGGGCTGTAACGATTCGCGATATGAAACCGAAATGGCGACACTCAGATCCACGATCCTGTGTCGCGGTGTGATAAGGGAGAATCGCGGCACACCCCGTGACTACCTTTCCAATCATGTGACACCTGCCTGCAAAAGTTGAGCTAGTTGAAGAAGAATGTGAGGAAACATGGCAACATGGCCCTACCTCCTCATTTAAGTCAGCAGTATGGCAACATTTCAGCTACCAGGTGGAGATAAAGGATGGGTTTATGGGGGTTTATCGTTTTTGTGTTTGAAGTTTTGTGTTATAGGCTCGTTTAAACATGCTTTGAGCAGGTTTAAAACAAATTGGTTTAAATTGTTAATACAAAGCAAAGCGGCAGATTTCAATCTGGTAAATTCGTGCATAAGGCGTTTTCAGCCTGATTTCGCCGCGGCGCGCACCTGCTCAAATAGCGACTGAATAGACTTTCCAATCATTGTGCTTAAATGTTTAAATACACCGTTTTGTGTTAAAAAATTTCATTTTAGCAATAATTCTCCTAAACACAGTTTTTGTGTGTGTCTTAAATGAATGTTAATACTGATAGAGCAACACATTCTCACTTCCAAGTCGTCAGATTTTGACGCTTGGGGAAGACCCCCTTTGCGTCGCATTTTGACGATCAGGGTAACCCTTTTTCGTCACTTTTCGAAGCGAAGGGTCTTCACCGTTTTTATTCCTCACTGAAATCGATCGTTTTACATCACAAGACTTGGAATATTAATATTTTTTTCTAATAAATTAGACGGTGTTTTGACAGATGGTAGGTTTAGGGGAGGGGTTTGGATTAAATTATACAAATTATCGACATATTGATGCTAAGGGTTTTGTATGTAAAACAACTTAGGGCCCTTCGCGTCGAAAAGTGACGAAAAAGGGTTTCCCCAAGCGTCAAAATGTGAAGACTTGGGAGTAAGAATGCGCTGGAAAGATACGTTAAAGTCTAGACTAGACCAATGAAATAATGGATGATGATATCTTAAAAGGTTAGTTCTTCCATACATGGACCCATGGAGACCATATTTTTACATTTTATTAATACATCATAATATTTTTCAGTGCTTTAAGTTTTTAAAGTAGGTCAATTTCTTATGATATGTGTTCTGTTGTAGCCTATTTGTTTTTACTGTTAACTTGTCCTGAGAAATTATTTATTTTTTAGTATGTTTTATTTAATTTTTTGCTGGTATTATCTTTTGTGAAATTGTATATATATATATATATATATATTACATTTTTAAAAATCTCTATTATTATTATTAATTACAATTAATTGTTTATATATGTGTGTGTGTACTCAGTATATTATGTAAAAACACAGACATAAATATATTCGATATTTAAAATATATTTGTCACGTCTGTGTATTCATACATACATAATAAAACAACACATACAAAAAAAAGCTTTTATTTTGTATGCAATTAATCGATGCCCAGCACTATATAAATATATTTGTATTTTATATGCGTTTACATTTTATATTTACTAACTCTGAGAGTAATTTCGAATCGAGTATTTCAATGACATTTGAGATTTCATTAACTTCCAGAATTATTTGCAAACTGGAAATCAGAGTTCCTGTACTTCCTTTTACACCTAAAGTTACATTATAAGCAGTAAAAAAAAAACATGTTTAGTGGCGATGCAAAAAATATTCAATTTAAATATTCAAAGGGGAAAGATGTAAGAATCCTTCACTAAAAACCACAATCAGCAATTAACACATAAACTCTTTTAATTTGATTGCGACAGCAGTGCCGACACGGCGAGTCGATGAAAGATGTTTCCTCCACTGATTCAGCATAAATTACTTACATTAATGACCCGCGCCACACACCCAGACGACCTCTGAGCATTTCTGTGCTTTTCATTAATCACGGCCTGTAATTACATGATTGAGTCAACAGCTCCTCTGTGACCATTATCAGCAAGTCATAAAGACTCTCCCACAGGCCGCAGACCTGATCCTGACTGACTGTCTGCCGCATCACTGGAGGATTTTAACCCAAGTACAGGAATCCTTTACATAAGCAGAGCTCTGCAGGCCTATAACCTGAGATGACATTAAACCCCAAGAGCATAAGACAACGGCTTTATACAGCCTCTCTCTTCAATATCTTACTGATCAACATCGTTCCCACTGTGCTGGCCATGATTATGTCCTCTATGAATCAAGTTTTTCTGTGAATCATGTTAACGACGAAATGCAAAAACCCCTTCAATATCACATTTATTTCATGATGATTGATATTTCTGGAAGGCAAACGTATTGAATTTTTAAAATCGGAAAGATTTAGGGCTCAGATGAAGTGAAAAAAAGAGTAGCTACACTATGAACATTTATAGTGATTATTTTATCCACTACTCATGCACAAAAACAGCACGGCTGAACTCATTGTGAGACAGTAGGTGTTGTTTACAGAAAGGTAGATTTCATTTCTGACTTGACTTTTGTGTAAGAAAGATAAACAGCAGATTACATCCAAACCAGAAGTGATAAAGCAATACAAAAGCTTATCACTTCCTTCTTACGCTGTCCTAAAAAAAAAAAAAGCAACAGTACACTAGTGTTATCAAATTCTATGCCTTTGCACTGAGTAGCCCCACCCACAGTTAAAAACCATTTGTACAAATTCAGGCTGGAACAACATGAAGGTGAGGACAATATCATTTTTAGGTAAAGAATTTCTTTAACTGAAGTGTGATTTCTACTTCTATTTGATTTCCTACAACACTGAAAATAAAATAATCATTTAACAAACTCTAAAGTAGGCCTACTGAGATTATTATGTTTGTGACCCTACACGGGTGTGTTTGTACCAATAGCCAACAATACAATAATTTTGCTTTTATGCCAAAAATCATTGGGATATAAAGGAAAGATCAAGCTCCATAAATATATTTTCTGAATTTCCTACAGTAAATTTATCAAAACTATATTTTAAATTAGTAATCTGCATTGCGAAATATTTAATTTGAACAAGTTTAAAGGCGATTTTCTTAATGTTTCTGGATTTTCTTAAACCACACATCAATGGTAAGCTTATTTATTCAGCTTCTTCTTATTATTTTTTTAAATGACCCTAATCACCCAGAGTCACATATTAATTATCATGTAGTTCCATGTAAACAGTACGAAAAATTGACGCTGAAGCTGCAGTTGGTCTGATGATGGGAAATCAATCTGATTTGATGATGATGATGATGATGATGATCAGATCATCAGTGTGTTGCTTTGATTAACACAGGACAGAGAAGCACCTGAACGGTCCTGAGTAATCCATGCAGTTACACAAACAAATATAACTCCAATAATAGCTTTAAATCAACACTAGACACGATTATCAAACCTCAGAAGACAAAACGAGTACACGCTCAGCCAATCCGGCTCGTTAAACCATTAAAAGCTCGTGTCCGCGTTAACGAAACCACAAGAGTGCAAAGGAGAACAAACGCGTGATAACATTAATGCGGAGCGATATTGACTTACATTCTCGGCGTCGCGCTCGTTAACGGTGGGCAATGGCGTTCTGGTCGACATCTTGTGTTTACAGGCCGCTTGCACTAGCACCGGCGCTCGGTACAGCTGAGCCGCGGAGCCGGGCTTAGCGAAGATAGCGCGAAGATACAAATATCCGATGCCCGTCACACCGGCATATCTCCTGGCCTTCGACCTACGATGCGGCGGCGGCGGCGGCTTTCCTATAACATGCACATATCCAGGAGCGGCCCGCGTCAGCCGCGAGCGAGAGAGAGAGAGACGGAGCGACGCTGCGGATGCGCGGACAGAGCAAGAGTATGTGTGTGTGTGTGCGCGCGCGTGTGGAGCTCAGGCTCCTGCATTGATCCACCCTGATAGAAAGAAACAGACACACACACACACACACACACAGAGCGAGACAGAGGGGGAGGACGATTATAGAACTCACAGCTTCTGTCGCAAAATAATAAATCTATTACTTATATGTCTATTTAACCCCATGCATGTGATTGCAAAATTATTATTACTTTCATAATATTAATTGCAGATCTCTGCAAATGCTTTGTCATGGCAAGCTCAGTCATTGCTTCGTTTGGAGACTATGGAGAAAGTGCATGAACCTGCGCTGCTAAAATGTCTCTTAAAATAAGCTCACTGTAATATGCCTCTCTATATTTGATCTCCATCACCCCCTAATGGGTTTAAAACAGTACTGCGTTTCAGACATCATCTCATTATTTTTTTTTTCTTGATAAACCACAATAAATGAATGCGTTAATGTGAATACCTAAATGATTTATTAAAATGTTATGTTAGGAATATAATCAATAGATTATGAGGTCTCACAATTATTCCTGTTAACTATCCTCCACACCGCCAGAGGGAGTCACCATCTAAGCTCTAGAAGTGGTAAAACTTACTATACTATAGAAGAACTATTTATTTTTGTATTGTCTGTTATAATACAGTTAATTTTCAAAAATTACTGCACACCTTTTGTTATGACTGTAAATCTGCCCGTGCCTTTTGGGAAGATTTGCATTGCTTTTTATTTCTTTGAAGTTTTACCTCTTCCAACAAAGAAAATTGTATTATTTGATTTGTTTGTAAAAGATGAAACATACAATTCCTGGGATATTCGTTTTTATTTTAACGAAGAACTTTGAAACTGAAGACTCATTGCTTTTTGTCGCTGAAATGAATGAAAAAAAGTAATGCCCTAAACTCCTATAACTTTATAGAAAATCTTATACTTGCTGAAAACTCCTATTATTTGAGTTAATGGAGAATTTTGCATGGCCAAATACACAGGGTAAAAACAATGGTAAAACATCAGTGATTGAAGAAGAATAATGGGCAAAAATTAAAGTTAAACGCTCAGGATTGTGTTTAAATCTGCTGCAGCAAATGCCTTGAAGACCATGTTTCCTCCACAGAGATCATCTCAAAACTAGAATCCATGAAAGACCATGAGCAGAATACACAGTTGGTGAAGTGTGAAAAAGATTATCGTGATCACTAGACCTGTACAGTTTTGGAGGACCGAGATGAACTCCAACATCTGTCCTGGCAGCTCAATTACCTGACTCATGATCAAACTACAGTTTGAGAGAAGAGCGAGGAACTCATTCCCTTCTTCAACCACTGGCTGATGTTCATTCATTTGGAGACTGTTCGAAAGATATATGAACCTATTCCAAGAAGGTTGGAAGGCAAATGGTGGTAAAACACCTAAAAAGAACATTGCGTATTTCACAAAATTTAACTAATAGTTATCATCTTACTTACCTAATAGTGTTGTGCATAAGTGCTACTCAGTCAAAGAAACAAATTAGCAGTGTCTTTTGGAGGTTTTCTTTCCACTCAAAATCTCAAACTTGACAGGTGCCTGAAAAAACAGGTTTTTGCCTGCTGTTACTCCCCTTAAGGAACAAAGTCATAAGCTGATAAAGCATGTAAAGATGGCTCCT
This sequence comes from Enteromius viviparus, assembly GCA_032353835.1. Taxonomy (NCBI): domain Eukaryota; kingdom Metazoa; phylum Chordata; class Actinopteri; order Cypriniformes; family Cyprinidae; genus Enteromius; species Enteromius viviparus. Next base: position 2,191,535 of record JAUCNO010000460.1, read on the forward strand.
TAAGCTAATTCACCCAAGAATGGCCAACACTAATTTAAAGACTGCTGCTCAAGTCTGCGGCAGCGATGCCTCCTTCCCACCAGAGCTTAAAGAAGAATTCTCTCTGGTCCAGAACCATCTTTTCTTCAAAGGGAATGAAGATCTACATTTCTCCAATTTAGCCATTTCTGGAAATGATAACGGTTACCTCTACCACCATCAGAGGGAGTCAGTGAGCTGCAATTTCTAAAAATGTCATATGGCCAATGAGCTTCTTACAAGCTATATGGTGCATACAAGAGACCTTTCTTTTGTTTTTTTTACATTTACAAAACGTGAAATCAAACAAGCTTTGTTTAAAAAAAAAAGTGAAATTTTATTGCAACAGCAGAGTATGTGACAGAAGCGTTTGTTCATTATAAGTTTTTTTCCCCAGAGTAAAGAGTACCTCTGAATTTTCATAGAAACCAATATGTAACGTGTGGGTAGCAATTACAAGATAAAACACTGAACTCTTACTAAGCAATAAAACACTATAAATGTAAAAAAACAACAACAAAACATTCAAGGCTTTCCGTGTCGTAACATATAGCGTACTAAAATCAAGACATCCTTCATTTTACAGGCACTTGAAATGTGAACTCAATGAAAAAGTCGTCTTATTACCAGTTTTCTAGACAGTCTGTTTCTATGAGTACTTCTGAATTATATAAAAATGGTCATAAACATAATAAAAAGTCATATAAACAGTACCTTTCTGTACACTGAACAAACTGGACCTTTTAAATAAATTAAGAGGCTCCCGAGACAATCCTTCTAAAATATAAAATTGGTCAGTGCATGGTTTGGTATTACAAACGCACTATATTTTACTATATTTCAACATTTTGAGTGGGCAAACTCAAACTGAGAAGTGACAGGGCAGCTTTCGGTACAAACCCCATTTAAAATCAATGTTTGAGGAACCTTCTTAAAACATAACGCGCATATATATATATATATATATTTATAAAGGAAGAAATGGTGGCAAATGTATCAAATTCCAAGTCCTTTTGTTCTTGAGGCAAGATGCTTGAAGGATGGAGGGATTTGAACCATGGCTTACAAGAAGATCCATTTCTCTCACACTTTACTTTCAGAGGGCAGATCGCTGAGGGCGGCGGAGATGTCACTGAAAGACAGTCTGTCTTTGGGGCTGGCTGCCCAGCAGCGCACCATCAGCTTGAAGACCCGAGATGGACACCCTTGAGGAGGAGACAACTTCAGCTTGCCTTCCTGCAAAGCTGTAAACACAAATAAAGACCGTTAGGAAGAAATCATAACCATAAGTCAATACAGGTGTAATAGAACATGTATTCATACTGAATTAATTTGGTTCGATATGCGAGTTTTTCAATGTTACATGAGATTTGATTGTGTCAAAAAGACGTGTGCTGTTAAACATTATTAGACGATTATTTTTTGTATGGTTGAGTAGCCCAAGCACACGTCTGTGGGCGGCGTTAGTGTAAATAGCTTCTGCCAACAAGGCAGGCCATTCAAACTTAAATTTAAGTTTGGACTCTTTTGTGAATTGTTACCTTACAGTAATGTAAAAGGGCTCCCTTTCAGAGTATAAGCTGTGGTAGATTTGTATTACAAGATTTGAACTAAAACTGAATTCATTTAAAGGGGTAATCCGTTGCCGCATGCACATTTAAAAGCTGTTTGGATTGAAATGTGTGTTAGTATTTTTATTAAATTAAAAGAAACAATTGCCCCTTCTGAAATCAAGCCATTCTCAAATGCATGTCGTTGTGGCGACACACCGACAGAGGCCACTCCCACAATAGTTGATTGACAGCAGCGTGTCACTCAGACTGGACTGGTGTCTTACCTCAGACCCGCCCTAAGTGACTCCTAAGAGATTGAGGTGTTTTGTTGTTGAATATATTAATAAACATAGCAGTAGCCCTTTACCCCCAACATCTGAGTGACTGAAGACGCAGAGGATTAATGTTACGTTTGGTCCTAAAGGAAACGCACCCTTGATCAACCGAAATGCATTTATGTTCGCACAAATCATTCATGATCCAGCCTCACCTACAGAAGAAGTGAGTATGTCTTTTAATGAATCTTTGCAAATCACCTTTCCTAATAATGTTCTAATTAGCAAGGTCCACTATGAATACAGCTAAATAAAAGAAAGTGCCTCCGAAAAGAGGGGCGGAGTCAGCGGAGCTCGAGAAGATTTAAAAGGGAAGTACACAGAACAGAGTGATTTCAAAAGAGCTGTTTATGACAGGGTAAAATTAGCATTTTTTACATTTACATTTTACATTTATTCATTTAGAGACGCTTTTATCCAAAGCAATGTACAGTGGGGACGTACAGGTTTTTATCTTAGAGAAAGTTTAAAGCAATCTATATTCCAAACTTTCCATTAGGACCATAAAGAATCCTATTAGCTTGTGGAAAATTGCCTTTGTACGACCTCTTTAAGAAAGAGCAAGTTGTTCAGTAAACCACTGTGTATTGTTCAGTCTGCTTTACCAAAACCATTCCGAACCATGAAGTCAACGCACTGAATCGTCACGTTTGTGCAGTGTTACACCCCTACAAATCAATACATAACCCATTTGACATTTTAAAACGCACCTTCTAGAACTTTGTCCTCCGTGAGTTCGGCGTACGGCAGCTCCCCAAAGCTGAAGACCTCCCACATGAGCACTCCAAATGACCACACGTCCGTCTTAGTGGAGAAATCATCCTCAAAGACGGCTTCAGATGGGAGCCAACGCAGAGGAATCCAGGACTGGCGATAATGGTAGTACTCGCTACATAAACACAGAAACAATTGTCACCACAAGAGGGAAGCAGTGAGAGTAAAATCATACGTGGAGAACATTCACAAGCCTGTGAGCAATCACTACAAGGAGCATTAGCAGTGGAAAAGATGACTTCAGTGAACGTTCTTTTCATTCCTCGCTTCATAAATCAAAGGCCTTGACTCTAAACGTGGATTAGGTCTCGCTAGTGAATTTAATTGCTTTAATAAAAAGCAAATGCGTTCGGCTGTACCTGTTGTAGACGTCTTTGCTAAGGCCCAGAGCAGACACTTTGATCTGTCGTTTGGAGGAGATCAGGCAGTTACGTGCAGCCAGGTCTTTGTGGACAAAGCGCTGGTTGGACAGGTGCTCCATGCCTCGAGCCACCTGCAGACACACTGATACCTGCAAACAGACAATAGAGAGTGAGTGGTGTTCGCCCTGTTGTGTGTTAATGTACATATACCATATACTGTATACAAGAGAGACTGGTCACCTTCTGCTTGGTGCTGAGTGGTTGGACTTTGACTTTCTCATCTTTGCTCTTGGACACTCTCAGGTACTGCTTCAGATCACCCTGGAAAAAATAAATAAATAAATAAAATAAAAATAAAAAAAACAGGAAAATGAGACGGGAGCAAAGAAAGAATGCAATATTTCAATTAGCAATTCAAAATGCAACTAGAATAAAGCCATATGCCACATTATGTGCTATCAGGGATTAAAGAGGTTGATGTTAGAAGACAGAAGATGTTTTTAAAACACCTTCAGTCACGGCTAAACTGCACAGCCCTAAGTGTTTCTTAAGGGCCCGATATCCTTCAAACTAAAATGAAGAAGAACAAACTGAAATTACATAATTACAAACAAAATCAGACCAAAACAAAAGTTTTTTTTTTGTTTGTTTGGCTGTTTGAATCTGTTGACCGAAGCTAACTTTTTGGGGAGTTTGTTTTGGCTCCTAAATACCTTTGAGCTACCATTGCGTCTACGCAATTGGTGGGTGTGTTCTGAAACTCCACATTGTATGACGAGGGATTTTTGCAAAGCAAGCAAATAAATATTACACCATACTGATGCTGTTGTTCTTCTTCTTTCAAGTACACAATAAATAACCCTTTGTTTTTAATCAAACGTAAAGGCTACATGCAAGCATCCCGTCATGTTTACATTAATCTAAACCCCGCCTCCATCAGCAGGGGTGTCCGAATTTTCGTAAACCGAATACCCTCACTAAGTCGTTTTGACCTACTTTTTGCCCTCAAACTAAAGAACTTGGTTTGAAGTGTATCGGGGTATTAAGTGTGAAAGAGTGTAAATTATAGACAGACAGATAGAGGGTCAGACAGACGAAGGGATGTGGTGTGTAATGTCAGGGAAAAGACCTAATAAAAAAGTGATGATGGGATGAAATGTAACATTGACAGAGAGACAAACATGTAAACAGATGGACATATACACAGATAAATAGGCAAACAGAAAGATAAATAAGAAGGACAGATAGATAGAAGGACAGACATATTGATAGACACGACAGACAGAAAGGTAGACAGATATAGATAGAAAAGAGAGACAAACAAACAAAGAAATGTGACAGACAGATAGAAGATAGACAAAGAAAATGGACAGACAGATGATAGATAGACAGAAGAAAGACAGACGGAGAGACAGAAGAAAGACAGACAGGCAAAAGATTGACAGACGAAGAGACAGAATATAGATAGATAAGCAGAAGATAGACAGACGAAGAGACAGAAGATAGACAGATAGGCAGACAGACAGACGATAGACAGACAGACGAAAAGACAGAAGATAGACAGACAAACAGACAGATATACAGACGAAGAGACAGAAGATAGACAGATGAAGAGACAGAAGACAGATAGACATACAGAAGATAGACAGATGAAGAGACAGAAGATAGACGAAGAGACAGAAGACAGATAGACATACAGACGATAGATAAACAGACAGACGATAGACAGACAGGCAGAAGATAGACAGACGAACAGACAGAAGATAGACAGACAAAGAGACAGAAGATAGACAGACAAAGAGACAGAAGACAGATAGACAGACAGACGATAGATAAACAGACAGACGATAGATAGACAGACAGACGATGGATAGACAGACAGAAGATGGATAGACAGACAGAAGATGGATAGACAGACAGACGGAGAGATAGATGGAGAGACAGAAGATAGACAAACAAACAGACAGATAGACAGCCGAAGAGACAGAAGATAGACAGACAAAGAGACAGAAGACAGATAGACATACAGACGATATAAACAGACAGACAGGCAGGCAGACAGAAGATAGACAGATGGAGAAACAGAAGATAAACAGATGATAGATAGACAGACAGAAGATAGACCGACGGAGAGACAGAAGATAGACCGACGGAGAGACAGAAGATAGGATAGATAGACAGAAGATAAACCGACAGGCAGAAGACAAACAGATAAACAGTCGTGTAGTGAGCTGATGTTACCATATCAGTGTACTCCATTATCATGTAGTGCGGTTCCACTTCTCTACAGATGCCCAGCAAACGAGCGACGTTAGCGTGGCTGAGCTTAGCAAACATGTCA
>JAUCNO010000460.1:2208682-2242958 GCA_032353835.1 Enteromius viviparus
TATTTTAAAGTTGCAGCCGTTTTTTTCTGTTTGCATTCGTTATTTTAAAGTTGCAGCCGTTTTTTTTCTGTTTGCATTCGTTATTTTAAAGATGCAGCCATTTTTTTCTGTTTGCATGCGTTATTTTTTAATTGCAGCGCGTTGAGCTCTCTCGGCCACCGTACAAAACTCTGTAAGAGCATTTATTTCCCCGGGGCCAATAATTTTGGTTGCCCATTTGGTGCATCCCTACAAAAAATACCTTTGGTTCAGCAATACACACAATAAGAAACACACATACCTATGATGTTAAGGGTGAAGTTATTATTGCTGCAGACATTTCTCGCACAGCAGTAGTAGACCCCGTTGTCGTCAGGACTGGCATTCGGCAACGTAAGAGTTCTGTCTTTGTTGTTGATTTTGTAGTTCTCTGATAGTTCTGTTCCATCTTTGTACCAGCGATTGGTTGGCCTGTGGGTCGAGTCAGGAGCAGGGTTATAAAAGCTGAGAAAATGAATCAAGAAGTTTCTCCAGCTTAGAGGTTACCAATTTTGTTCCAGGAGAGCTTAAAACTCGTTTAGTAATTACTGGCCCTCGAAGTCCACTTTCCTGCAAAGTATGGCTTTATCCTGACCAAACTCACCTGCCTGAAGCAGGAATTTACTTCTTTTTTTTTTTTTTTTAGAAAGGTTGTTCTGCGAAGCACTTACAATTACTTACTATTAAAAGAAATCTCTAGATTACAGTATGCTCCAACTAGTTAAAGATGCTATGATACATTTCAAACCGAATTCAATGTCTCCAAGCAAGACAAAGAATGACTAACAGCTCATTAAAAAAATTGCAAGTGGATTGCAAATAAATGTTGCAACAAATAAACGTTTGGCCAGCGAACTGCAACAAAGATAGATTCTGAGATTCTCTGAATGCATTGCGATTCTTTCGAGTCAATTCTGGGCTTTGAACAACAGATCGCACTACATGCTTTAGAGTCGTACAGTCGTACTCTGCTTGAACCTGAAATAATAATTCATAAAATTCGAAAGGTTGAAGCGAATTACAAAGGTGTTCACAGTGGGATGTGTTTACATTAATCTTTCGTCGTAAATGCATTCGGTGCCGAGGTAAAATTACAGAGTGGATAAAAATTACATTAGTCATCTGTCGTTAAAATCTAAGCTCAGAATCGATTCCGGAGAGAATCGCGATACATTCTGAAGTTATCAGAATCAATCTACTTATTGTGCAATTTACCTCTAAAAAATGCCTCATTTAATAGAACACATTGTTCAGGTAGCTGAATGCAAGTTAGGCCAAGGGTATCCAAAACCTTCCCTTGAGATCCAATGTCCTAAAGAACGTAGCTGCAACCTACCCAACACTCCAACCTGCAAGTTTTTAGTAATCTGGAAGATCTGGTTAGCTCATTCAGGTGTGCTTTACTACACTTTGAGCTAACTCTGCATGATAGTGACTAGTCAGTAGCAGAAATGTACACCATGGGCCTTAAACAGAAAGTATAATTATTTTGTCTGCATTTTGTTTTTGCTCGTGGACAGTGGGTGTGATATAGTTTCCTTTTTCAGCATAGTTCACTGATGTTCTTGCACATATTCCACAAACAAAAATGCATTAGTTGTTAATCTAGACATGAATTAGGCAAACCTGTTTCTAGAGGGTCACTATTTGGCAGAGTTCAGCCCCAACCCTATTTAAACACACCCAAACAACAAATTCTTTCAGAAGTGTGCTGGAGCTACTTGGAGCTAAATTCTGCAGGAGGAATACAGTAGAGCAGAGCTTCCTATACCTGTCCTGGAGGACCCCTAACCCTGCACACTTTGTATGTTTTCCTAAAATGTCCACACCCAATATGCAGTCTCTACTAATGGGTTGATGAGTGGAATCAGGTCTGTTTGATAAAGATAGAAACCTACAAAATGTGTAGGGCAGTGGGTCATCCAGTACAGGTTTGGGAAGCACTTCATTAGAGAATACAATAATGTACTTGATGTTGCAGAGAGCTGAAAATTAAGAATAATTGGACCTTTATGACAAGAAGGGAAGTAGTAATTACTCTGCATTATGATCTGTATGAGTATGTGTATTGTGTGGCTAAAAGTGTTTGCATTCATAGCATGTTTCTGATCTTAGGCTAAGAATCAAACATGCAGTAGCTCACCGCGGGTGTCCATCAATGTTGCAGCGTAGCACCACTTTTGAGGAGCTCTGAATCTCTTCCTCTGATTCTGGGCTCTTCAAACTCACCATGCCACTTTCCAACCCTATAAGACAAGACATGTTAAAGACTAGCTTGATTATCAGGAGATGGCTGAAACCCTTGTCGAAACTCTCGGCGCTCATTATCAAAAACAAACTCCTCCATTCACACCATCTGGTCATGCTTTGCGCCCGCTGCAAAAACAGGCCCCTCCATTCAGTTGACCTTACTTGTTATCTGACACAAACGGCCGGACGCTGCATTTCAACCAATTAATCTTGGCATTGGGCATAAAGGGGCGCTTTGTCTGGCTTCCACTTGCTGGCTCAAAATAACCTTCTCTCACGCGGGCGTTGTTTAGCTTGCTGCAGTCTCAAAGGGGGTGAAGTGGGATGGCTGGGAAGGGCCAATGGTTCACATGTGTTTTTACACGCCAGGAAAAGCATTTGCAAGAGGCAGCACACACAGGGAGTTTGACTAACTTGTTAAAGGGTTAGTTGACCAAAAAATGAAAATTACCCTGTGATTTAGTCCCCCTGGGTGTATGAGGCTTTCTTCTTTCAGACGAATCAAATCTGTGTTAAATTAAAATTTTGTTGGCTCTTCCAAGTCTAATCATTGGAGCGTGGGTGTTTTTGTACAACAGCCCAAAACACGTCAAATAAAGTGCACGCATCCACAATAAAACATGCCTCACATGGCTCAGGGGGTTGAATAAAGGCCAATAAGAACAATATACATATTTTAAACATAATAAACACATTTTTTTTAACTTCCGCTGACTTGGTACGTGGAAGTCATTCCGGAAGATGACGTAGGATGTATGCATTGCAACAAAACCAAATCAAAATCAAAGCGCCAGTCACAAATTAGTAGCATAAATTGAGAATTTTTAAAAGAAAACTGTCTGAGGATTTAGACATAAGCTAAGAGAAAAATTTTCCTTTGCTCCTGTATGCAATCTTGTGAGACTAGTATATTTCAGACTAAAAGGCCTTTGTCAAAGGACCAAACGGCACAGTGACTTAGACTGAAAGGCTACAGATCTCGGAAAAAGCGACGTTCAGCGTCAGACAAAAAGTCATCAGGCAAAACAAACTTGAGAACCGAAGCTGAAGTGTGACGTGTGGTGCTTCCCCGCCCGATGTGACGTCACATGCACACGACGCAAAGCAAAGTGGTGTGGAACTGTTGAGGATGGAGGTAAGCTGCTTCTGATGACTTTTTGTCTGATGCCTTTTAATCGCAGTCCATTTCGCCCTATGCCTGATTGTGCAAGCCTTGACACCAGACTTTGTTTTTTCTGAGACCTGAAGCCTTTCAGTCTAAGTCACGATGCCGTTTGGTCCGTTGACAAAGGTCTTTTGAGGCATGACGCATTTTCATTTTTATGACTGAGGTCTGCGGATGTCCTAAAATGTACACTGTACTCCTACCATATTTATTTATGTTTTTACGATACGATATTTTTCGTGCAAAAATGCATGAATTTGCTACAGGGTGAACTAATCCTTTAAGAAGGGATATATTGACCGTTACACTCACATTTGATGTTGAAGGATACCTCGCCAGTCTGGTATTCTTCGCCAGTGCTGTTCTTTGAGGCAAAGCACTGAAAGATTCCTGAGTCGAGCGTCCTGTCAATGGCAGTGAATTTGAGGTTGCCCCCTTCCTGAAATCGTCTCTCCGAATTGGTGACCGTCTCTCCGTTGTGTTTCCAAGAGTAGACGACCCCTTGAGGGTCGTTTACTTCACACCGCAGCATGGCACTGCGCGCATGCAGGGCATCCTGGGATTTTGGCTCCTTGGTGAAAGAGAACGAGGCAGCTTGCACCAGAATCACTATGGGAAGAAGAAAAAGCACATGCATGAAGAAAGATAACCTAAAGAACTAATCTAGCAGATCAGTGCCAGCGCTTGCAGGTCCAGACGGACAAATTGTGATGTTGATTAACAAGATGCTGAAACGCAGGTGAAGGAATGTAGCTTTGAGAAAAAACAAAACACCCCCTCACCCCTCCCTAAGACTCCCTGTTTGTTCTTTGTTTTCATCCAGCTGGAACATCAAGGCCAGACGCCCAGGTGTGCTTTAGTCAGACAGGCCCAGCTGGGCTAGACGAGACAAGACCTTCTGATGCTGACCAGTCTCTCTGACCCAAACGATAACCTTAAGCATTATGAATTTGAGTACAACACTTGGCCCCGGCTTCATTTCAGATCAAAGTGTGGGTATGGTGTGTAATAAGCACCTTAATTGTATGAAATGCAAAGTCATACAAACCTGTATGAAGTTGCACCATGAAGCCTTTTACTTTGAGGGCTTTTAGCATTACCTTAATTTATCTGGAAAACAATTTCACTTAAAAAATACTTGCACATTTTCCATTTTTTACTATTTGAAGAAAACTAAGGGTTGTGGTTGGATTGCTGTTAAAGCTAAGGTTGGATTGTCCGGATGTTCCTTTCAATCCTACATTGTTGTGGGTGGCAAATGAGGTTGTGTGTGTGTGTGTTAAATTCATATGTGCTTGCTATGGTGCTCTGAAGGATTTCTGGATCAACTCCTTGATGATGTGGACAGTTGCCAGGATATTGCTATAAGGTTGCTTTTTTCGTTTTAGATAATGTAATTGGATATTGTGTATGTGGTCTGGTCAAATATTTTTGACCAGGTCACATGCTGCTCAGGCAATCACAAGCAATTAACCCTCAAGAACAGTAGGCTACATTGAGGCCGAGTTGCAGGAAAAGCAAAAAAGTGGAATGAAACATTTTTTAGCCAAACAACTTACTACGCACAACAAAGATGGCTGTTAAAAAGCACAAGCGCACTGACTGCATAGCTAGTATATACTAAATCTTGAATTATTATTGGATTATTTAGATTCGGACACCACCAAAAAAATGCCAGTTGTGAACTCGATGACTTTGAATGATTCAATGAATGGTTCAGAGTCTGATCTAAATCGCTCATTCGTAAGTAACTGCAAGACTGTTTCATTAAAAAGAGCTAGTCCATAAAGATGTATTTGTTGGTGATTCTTGATTAGCTACCAATGTCTTGTTTTTGCAGTTTACATAAAACTTAAAGCGCTGTCTAACGATACCATCACCATCTATGTTTCCATCACCGTTTAAATGCACGTTTTGAAGATCACTGTAAAGCTACACAATATTGCTTACAGTTTTGCGGGTTATTGATTTATCGGCTTTTTCAATATTCGCTATAGTCTCTTCCCTAGTTAGGATTTTGTTTTAATCCTTATTCAGATTGATCCAACTATGAGCAGTAGTAAAGTGCATGCTTATTTGCTTAAAAAAGATGATACTTCAAACACAACTAATTCTTTTGTATCACTCCAAAGTGCCAACTTTTAATTTTAAACAAAAAAAAGAGGCAGCCCTGTGAATGACAGACATCTCCAGGATTTAGGCTCTGGCGCCTCTGCCAGTTTTCTACCCCGCAGAGTAGAGCTCTGAAGACGTCCCATTCAGAGAGACAGACAGTAGTCAGTCCCGCTCCAGCGAGCACAGCTCGTGCTGGGAGAGGACCAGCATGCACTGGGAATGGGAAATGAAGCCCAGCTCCCCTGTGGAGCGGAGTAAAACATATTCAATAAACAGCTGTGATGAGTGACTGAAGTTGGACCATACAGAGATGTTTCATGAGCGTAGCTGACGTTTGAGGAGGTGAAGGAAGGTTGCACCTGTCAGGAGCGAGATAACCTCTCTTTAATTCCCTCTGACATGACGTCCACGTCAGATCAGTCTATGAAACCCATGTCTGTCATCGCCACCTGCACCTGTGACCACCTGTGTATACTTGAGACCAAGTCATATAATGATTGTCAGGACCAGGTAGGCTATAGTTAGTGTAATTATTACAATATTCAAAATGTTGCTGAATTTTATGTCTTGCCACCACCTTATCTTCATTACCTATCAACAGAGCTGGGTAGTAACTGATAACATGTTATTAACATCACATAATCAGATTCTTAAAATAAATTATTTGTAATTAGATTAAAAAATATTTGTAATCAGTTACTTTTTCATTAATTACATAATTACTAGTGCCATCAAATTATTATATGCAATTAATCACATCCAAACGTTTTTGTTTCCATGTACTAAGTGTATATTTAATATGTATACATAAATACAAATGCATGTATACATAAAAAAATTACACATATACACATACATATACACATATATAAATAATATTATTTTACATTTATATAAATATTTTAAATTTATTTATTTATATATAATAATAAATTAATATATAAATAAAATTAAATAAATTAAATAATATTATATATATATAAAATATTATTTTTGATTTATATAAATAACATTATTTTTAATTTATTTATAATACAATAATATATCCATTAATATATAAATAAAATTATATAAACAAAATAATATTACCATTATCATAAAAAGTGAATTATTTAGTAACACACTTGCATGTTGATGGTGCTCAGTTCAGTTCATCTTTTTTTTATTTTGTTTTTCACTTTTATGATGTTAATAACAAAGAACGTTTTTTGTATAAGGTACAAGATTATCTGACTTCAATTAATGCGTTTAACAAATCAAAAAGTAATTATATACCTCAAATGTGTAATATAATGGATTAGGTTTCTAACTTCCATTTTTGGCATGTAATTTGGAGTCAGTATTTGAAAGTAATCTAACCAGCAAACCATTTGTAGTCTTTACCAATTTAGACAAAGAAATCTTCTGACTACTTTTGTGCTTACTTCCGTGGTTAAAATTACACCTGTAAAGAATGTGCTCCCACTAAACTCTTTGACAAAAGCTAATATTACCACATGCTACACGTAAACCAGCCCAGCATGCATCATTTTTTTTTTTCTTCACACAGACAGCAGTCATTAAGTCTGCATTCAGAGGTCTATGAAAAGCAGAATCATGTCTGCACTTGTAAATTTCCAGGATACAAGATCTTTATCCATGAACCTGACACTTTGAGATCTCCATTGACTTCAATGAAGTTAAAGCTACATGATTTTTTTTTAGTTTTAACATGAATACCAATGCAACTTCTCCCCCACTTTAAAAACACATTTATAAATGCAATGGTTTTGCTTGCTTTTACAAATTGTGGTCCAAAGCAAAACACAGCCGGACAGTGATATGCTCCATGCCACAAACCCTCACCAATACACAGAAACTAAAAACCACTAACACAACTGCACAAATAAACACAGATGCATATCTCTCCTTAAGCACGCTTTCCCATCTAAGGCTTGGTCAGAGAAACAATCTATCTGTGGCTCTGTGAGACCAGAAGACCTTGTCTGTTAGCTCCCAGATGACCATAAAGCAGCATTAACTCGCCGCTCAACACAGACCACACAGCTGCACTGACAATCACTACACAATCCAACTTACCGTGACCGACCACAGTCAAAAGCTTTAAATAACGAAGGAAACCAAACTCCAAATGCGGATTTCGGGAAAGCGTTTGGTTAAAACTAGGGCTGTGTAATTAAACGCAATCGCAAAAAAAAAATAAAAAATCGCAATTTAAGCACATACAATTTCTAAATCGCATAAGGCTGCAATTTTATCTATTAATTTATTTCAGAAACGGCACAAAGAAATTACCAACGTAATTACCTATCATATGTGCACAGTGAAATGTGAAATGTTTTGTTATGCACTTCTTATGCACTGAATACATTTAGAATGTATGTATGAAGCTTGTTTGAAAAAGCAAAAACAGTTGCCAAAAATCGCAAATAAAAATCGCAATCGCAATATTAGTTAAAAAAAAAAATTGCAATATGATTATTTTGTCCATATTGCACAACCCTAGTTAAAACAATGGAAAAAACCACAATAGACTTGCATTGTGACTACACCAGGGATATTATGATGTAATGAAAGCCATAAAAATTTAATCAATGTAAAATCAAAAAAAATTATATATTTCAGTTGGTGCCGTTTTTATTTTCATTTAGTCCAAGATGTGTGAAAACAAAACTTATACTGAAACGATAACTATATAACCTGCTGAAAAATTACAATAGCACACAATTTATAAAAACAATTATACGTTGTCTTTAAATAACTTACCATTTAATCAAATTTAGCTTTGATGAATAGTATTGTAAAATAAAGAAATGTTAAAATTGGTTGTTTTTGTTATTATTTATTATTACGTCAAGATTGTTTAGTATATATCCTAAATATTGAAACTAAAATATCTTAATTATAGCATAAATCATAATATAATTTACATAATAATTGCAATTGTTTTCCAATTTTGTGTATGTTTATGCAGATTAGTAGTGACACAATGTGTAAAGCACTAATAGGAGCTCAGACAAACCAAAAGTACTGCTGCAATTTCCAGTGTTTCTAGTAAAAAAGCTAAATAAATAAATCAAATTAATAATTAAATATTAGATCTTACATAATACATTATTTAGGAAAGTATAAAACTAATTAAATCAGCCAAACTACAAATGGGTAGAGGTTCCTTGAGAGATGTAGATGATAAAAATTGAAGAACATTTTTGACTATAAGAATAAGAACATTTAAAGTACTTTGTACTCATAATAGAAATCAATGCATGCTCAAAAGAGACTCACTGGGGTGTTAAATGTTAGAAATAAATCCATTTATCAACGTTGCTCAAGTTACTAAAGTTCTCAAAAGCCAGTACCTGCATGACATTCGTTGGCCCTGATGAGAGCAGGGTGCTTTGGGGCAGGAACGCTAACCTGGCTGAAGCTGCTCTCCACTTCCTGGATTCCTGTGGAGGAATCTGAATGTTTTGGGACAAAGATGCCATTCATGGCTTCTCTACAACTAACAAGCCAGCAGAGAACCAGGAGAGGAACCCGATTGGCTGAAGAACATATAAACTTTATGTACATACTAAGCTTGCTCACAAAACCTCTCCAAAGAGCAAGGGTTGTGCTCAAACACTAGGCCTCTTTCAACACGCAAGGTACTGGATGCACCATAACACTTGGCTGCAACACTCTGAATGACGGTTACGGACACTGCTTCATAAACATACACGCTACCTCAAATACGCTAAAATGTCAGTCTTACATGCAAGCACAAACTGTGCTTCACTACAAATAGTTAAACCATGGTAACCACAAATTAACCAAGGTTTTGCTGAGCATAGTTTAACTATGGTATTTGAGGTAAAACTGACTAAATGGTAAACAGATCCCTAAAAAAACATGTATTATATTAAAACCATGGTTAATTGTCCTGAGGGCCAAGCTTTTGAAGGCAGGCGATCATCTCGGAGCAGAACTTTATAAGGCGCGTCTGCGGTTGAACTCCAATCCGCCACTGGAAAATCTGGAAACCACTAATCAGCCTGTATCAAAGTCATGACTGATTTTCCATTGAACAAGTGAGGGATAATGTTCAATCAGCCAGTCATTAACACAGAATAAATCTGTCAAATGACATATTTTAATAGAATGCCACAATTCACCATCACAAGTATTCCCGAAAGGAGTTTAATGCCCACTTTAGGGACCAAGAGCCAGATTTACTAAGCAGAGAAAATTAGCGCAATATAGCGTAATTCCATAAAAATGTGTGTAAATTATTCATAATGCTCATATAAAAAAAAAAAAAAACACACACAGATGCAGACAGATTATTTCAATAAGACATGCTTTTTTTGGGCGTTACATAATGGCACGAATACAAGTAATTTGATGAGTGCATACGTTAGTAAATCGCGTAACTATTTATTTCAATACACTCTTCAAGTAGCCTAAATTTTGTGTCTGAAAGGGAAAATCCTACAAATGCATATTTAATAAATCTCAGACTCATGTCTTTTCGATGCTAATTCATCACTGTGCATTTTAGTAAAACCTGACAGTACTATTTTAACGCAAAAAAAGACGTTTCTTCTGATTATGAGCATTATAAAGGGTAATATACTCTAAATATCAGTACTTGATTTTTGTAATATTACTACATGATCTCCAGATTACATGTCATTAGTTACTACCCAGATCTGCATACTTGTGTTAAACGAAGAAATAGCCGGTATGCTAGGGAGGATGAGTTTGAAAGAGCCATTGATTTATTAGTCCTACATGTGAAACAAAGCTGAGTGGGGTGGATTTAGACCAGACTGTAATTTTAGACTTGCCCCCACACACTGTGCCACCCACAGATGTTGAGACAGTAAGGCAGAGCAACGATGGTGAACAGGGACGCGTGAAGAGAGCCACAAACCCTCATCAACTGCGGCTGATGAACTCCACCTGTCCTGTTAAAACACAAGCCGTTTAATTGGGTTGTTAATCTGATCTGAAACCATGAGAACGGCCCACGTGGAAACGTGAGCGCTTAGGATCGAGCCGTGGAAAAATAACAGGGGTAGGAACTGGACACTTAAACTTTATGAGTCTTCAATGACTTCTTTTTGCTGAAACTAAAGAGGTGCAATAGAGTGAAATATTTAATATTTTACATTTACTATACAGTGACGTGGACCAACGAGTTTTCATCATAGTACTACAGAAACTATTTTGGTGAAAATTTGGCCACTGCACTTTTAGATGTAAAATAAACCTCATTTCAACGGAGCAGAAAGTTTGCCAAAGGCCGATGCCAACATAAATCAAGACTGTAAAATATTATTAGATCAAAAAAAGGAAATATGAATTAATTAGTTATATTTACTATTTCTACTTATAAGTAAAATTTTATTAAGTTATAACAACTATTTTACGAGTTAGTGACTTCATGTGAATTTGTATGATTTGATTGAGGAAATCATAAGAGGGCCATTAAACTTAACCCTCAGTGAGGAAACAAACATTGACAGCCAATCAGAATCAATCCTGCTGCAACAAGCTCAAAAATTTCAAGTGACAGACGATATCATTTACTGGTGTTTGGATTCTAATATTGTCATCTTTACTGTCTTTGTGTGAACAGGCCTCATCAGTACAATCATTACTCAAATTTTAAAAAATTTAATACGTTAACAAATAAACTATACTATCAATTTGGTAAAAAAGGCACCTTAGTAGTTACCAAAAACATCTAACAAAGAGCTTTAGACATTTGATGTTTAGTGGTTTCTCTGCCTTTAAGGAAACTAGATATCGATGCCTGTTAGCTCTAAAATATGCCCCCTCCAGGCCTTTGACCCCAAAACACAGAGATTTGCAAGGTCCTCCATCATCTATCGACTAGGTGGGAGCCTCATTTCACGCAGGAAGGAAGCAGCTTTTGCAGCTGTTGGCGGGATCACAGTCGTCATATTGTGCTCGGACACGGCTAAACAGGTGCCACTGCAGGATCATAAGGCATAACAAGATGGAGGGGCGGCTGCACACGCATGCAGGGCTGGCTCTAGGGTTGTGTGGGGTTAATGAAACGGCCAGAAGAGACCACTGAAAATCCCATCTGATCAGGGCATGGGCGGCTGGTGGAGCTGCCAGACGCCAGAGAGGAATTATATTACAGAGCATTAGCGCCCGTCTTGCCAATTTGGTAGTGAGGGAGCATCAAATTTGTTAATATTTACAGTAATTGCTGGACAAACTGTATTAAAGTGCCCCAGTTATGTCCTTCCATGCAGCATGCAACACAAATCTAAGTGAATAAAAACATCCTGCAAAGTTTTAAATCTGAACGTACACTGAGTTTAAAAGTTATTGACTCTCAAAACAAAGAGCTGACTCTGATTTATTAAAATTACCTTTTTTAAAAACGAATTCCAAGCCATTTCATATTAACGTCAACATGAAACAGAATATTGCCCGCACACTTCTCGGTCTTTCCGTGTTGGTGTGAATGAAAATGTAAATTCATTCTTCACCACTAGGTGGCACATTTGGAGCGGTAAAAAAAAAACACTAAATGTGTTTCCATTACAGATTTGTGCAAAACTTTGCCAATAGTTAAAATAGATTAAAATCATTGCGAAATTATGCCGTTTCCATTTACCAATGTTATGCGACAAAACCTTATCCATTTACCTTCCTAAAGTCACAGTAACGGATTTTGCAGAGATTTGATGGATTTTGGATATATTTATACAAAGTAGTACAGAAGTTATAAAACACTAAAAAATTGTCATAAGGCTTTACTTACACCATGTGACCTGTAAATGTGCAAAAAAACATTCCCATTGCGGTTTTGCAAAATATTACTATGAATTGCATTAAACTCATGCAAGCGTAAAAACACCCATCTATGGCGAAATTTTTTTTAAAGAAATTGACACGTTTCCATTACGCGTTTTTAATTTGTGCAATTTGGAGGGTAGCTTCTGCTTTATCAGCCATTACAGGCTTGATGAAATGAAAATGAGAGCAAACTGACCAATCACCGCAGATTAGCGTCACTCAAAGGAGGGGTTTCCAAAAATTAATTGGAGGTAAAAAAATGAATGCCAATAATAAGAAAATTTAAGTGCTTTTTGACCTTGCATGCATGTCAACCTGTTATGGTTGTGGTTACCAAAATATGAACCTTTCATAATCCATAATAGGGGCACTTTAAGTTGATTGTAGCTCCAAAAGTTCTAATGGGTCTACGATGTACTTAAGCTTACAATGCTTTTGGGAAACGAGACCCAGGTCGACGATCATAATCTTTACTTGAATATTAAATGTGTAAATTTTAAATCTTTTGAATTCAAATCTTAATTTAAAAAAAAAAATAATGTTTTGGCGGACAATTTCTTTTAAACACTCATAGGAGTTGTTAAAATATTTCTAGGTATGCCAAGCTATCTACTAAGATGAAGAACTGTCCAG
The DNA here is from genome assembly GCA_032353835.1 of Enteromius viviparus. Lineage (NCBI taxonomy): Eukaryota > Metazoa > Chordata > Actinopteri > Cypriniformes > Cyprinidae > Enteromius > Enteromius viviparus. The sequence goes on from JAUCNO010000460.1 coordinate 2,221,686, forward strand.
AATTAGTTCTAATGAGGGCGTCTTCATTATGATGTCAGGACAGTGAAAGCGTCTGGAGGGTGAAAGCCGTGACACAGTTTGTATTGTGCTCCATTCAGTGTTCACTGCTATTCACCAAGAGGTCTGAAAGGTCAAACTGAGCCTCCACAATTGTGGAAACCCAACACCTTACATCATTAGCAGGGCCAATGGCTTTGCATGCAGAAGCTTCCCTGTGTTTATATGAGCGTTGATGGGTGGCGGGGTTCAGCCGAGTCCTGAAAATAACAAACGGCAAGTTTATGTAGACAACAGCCTGTATTCTGTCTGGGATCGAATTTACTTTAGGCTTCTGCTGACACAAGTATTATAACTATTATATTATTACATAAAATTTAAAATATCAACTTTTAAGAAACAGTCAATTCAAAACTACATAATACAGTAGTTCATGGGGTCAATGTCAAATAAAGATGACCATAACGAAGAAAGAGAACAACAAATCTAGTTTATTTTCAAGTTCATGGAAATGTACTCTTTGTATATTTATCATAGATTCACATTATTTTTTGGAGGAAAAACAGTTCATGTAATGACTAAAATAGTGTGAGGGGACCAATAAAAAAAGCATATAAAAAAGCAATAATTATAATGTGCAGACATCTCAATTATTTTCATATAAGAAATATTTTACTTTTTTTATGCAAATGTCATGAATAATATCATAAATAAACACTATGTTTTTTTAGAAGTCACAAAACATGGCATTTTACAACTTGAACTAACCTTGCAATGTCATAAAAACGTTTAACTCTATTATATTTATATTTTAAGAGACTTATTGACCTTGACACAAAGACCTGCAGGATATGATATTTCATGTTTTGCTTTTTCACACTATATGTTTCTACATGTAGGTTAGACCTTTGATTTAGCAGATCAAAATTTTCTAATATTAATAAACAACTTATTTTCATTACTAGTTAATGTCAAGCTTTTTAACAGTTCAGGACTTTCATTCTTTTAATGACTGTTCTTCAATATTATACCAGTATATATTGCACTCTATAATTTTTTATTTATTCCCTCAAAACGATATAAAAATGGAATTCAATTCAGATATTTAAAATCAGTTATGAATGGGGAGAATTAAATAATAAATTGCATTTGTATAATGTATCCTTGAATACATTCATAGAGATATACACAAAACAAGGAAGTGTCATTTAGGCAAATAGTCTTGTTAAGATGTTAGCCAATAATAATGAAGGCCATTTATAGGCACAGATGCTAAAAAAACTCTAATTTTAAAATCAATTTTTAGTGTAAAAATAAATAAATAAATAAATCCTTGACTAGCATTATAAACAGACATCAGTAACATTTTTAGTCTTCATGAATAAATCAGCATGTGTGTTCAATTCAAGTCTAAATTCATGACTAAGCATTCGTTCAGGGCATGCGGTCCCGTCCTGGGGGTCAGAGCACAACGCAGTCTCTACGGGACGCCCCACAGCCTCCTGTGACCCTCCACGTGTTTACAGTATGAGAGGGGGAATGTGATGCAATTAACTATTCTCTGACATTACAGGAACATGAGAGCTTCACACACTTGCCCTCAAACTCTAAACAACAGGAGCATCTGATGAGTGTTTCAGTAGACGCCACGGAGCCCTAATACAAACAGACCTTCTTTAACACGAGAGACACCGCGTATGTGCAAACAGTGAAATAAACCAAAAACCCAGAGCTATTGTTTGGACGAGACTGAACTTTTTCCTCTCCGGAATGTCAAACGAAACGTGAACTTCTGGATTAAACATGAACCAAACGAGGCTTATTTATTAATGAGTCGAAGATCTGCTCTTGTGCATCAGAGGGGAGAAAGCAGCACACCGTACCATCTGAGGAATACGCACACATTTTTCTCATTAAATATCATCTGGGCGGCACTGTGGCGAAGGAGGGGAATGCTAAATACAGAATGGGGGGAAGGGCCAGGCAATGTAACGTAAAGCACATGCACTTCTTGTAATCACTCTCATTCTCCTATCAAAGCTAACAAGAACCACTCGCTCTCCGAAGAGCTCGCCAGAACTCACCAGTCAACTTCACACACATTCAAACCCCTCAGGTTAACTTATGGCCTAAAACTGATGCAGGAGTTTAAAACAAACAAACATTGCAAACATATATATATATATATGCAGATTACTTTGTTACTTTTTCTGGAAGGTAATGAATTTCATTACTTAGTTTTGTGTGACAATAAGTAATGCAATATATTCAATAAAAATTAATGCATTGTTAGTTTTGTGGTTCTTTTTTGTCACCAGGGCTGGACCAGGGCTGTTTTTTTAAAACATAAACCCAAAAGTTTTTTTTTTTTCAAGTTATATCATTTACAGCTGATTTTCCTCAACACGTAATGCGTTATATAATGCAAGTAATCCGATAAGCCTACTTTAATTTCGCGATTTACAAATACCATTCCTAAAATCTAAATTTGTGATTGGGAACATGATAATTTGACATGGCAACAAGTAATATTAATTTGTGGGAACGTCATATCACACCGTTAATGAGCTTACATGAACCTAATGATTGTTTTTAGCAATGAAGGTTAACAAAAATGAATGAATACAGTAACAAATGTATTTTTTTTCATTGTTAGTTAATGTTGGATAAGACAATACTAATATAGGATTTTAATGTTAAGTGTTACCGCATTACCACACCAAAACTTGTGTCATTAAACTTCAAAAATTGTCTTCTTTTTTTATATCTATATTTTTTGCCATGAAATGTGAACGTTTTCACCCAAAAACCAACCCAAACTCATAGAATAGCAATGAATATGTGGTGGCTCAGGAAAACCAGTTTTATTTTTATAACTTTAAGGGATTACGTTTAGAGTTTACGGAAACTTTCACATATGCCGTACGCATCATGAGCAGATAATTGCATTTGGTCAAACAAATTTCCCTGAAGATGGAATTACGGTTTTGAAGAACAGCTTGTGAAAATCTTTAGCAGACCATTGGAGAATCCTGGCTAAGCCTTGGCAAAACCCGCGACTCCAATGGTTTACAGTAGGGCAGACAGCTGCTTCTGCTACGTGATTGGGTTTTGGGTGAATGGATGGAGATTACATTACACTTTACAGCAAGAAAAGAAGGAATTAGTTTGCATTTGCAAGAACGTCATAAGTAGACTTACGATTAATTGACACTTATAAAAAATACATAATTGTGGCATCTGAAATTGTAAATTTCTAAATCAATTAATTTACGCAGCCCTATACAATAAACTGTCCAATTTATGCAATGTGTAATGACACATTAAATAATGGAAGCTTGCGGCGGGCTTAACCTGCGTCCATGCCTCTGTATACTACTGGACGAATCTACAACCAATCAGACCACTCATTCCGATGACGTATACGTAGTGGCTGAACCTGAAGCCAGCGTAACCTTCATTAAAGCAGTAGGAAAATGTATTTAGTTACTTCTGCTCCGTTTTTAAAGAAAAGCTGCAAAACAGCTGCAATAGCAGAGTCGAACAATTGTTGCTGCTCGACCATGTTTGAAAGCCGATATGGTTTCGGGTCGCAGAACTGCTGTGTCATCGTGTTACACAGTTGTGCCGAGGGGAGGGGAGCTCGTTTTTCATTGGTTCCCACTTTTTTGGGAACGGAAATGCTCTAAAAATGCTACAAAAAACGGCAGCTTTGCCAAACTGACTTTGCTCGCAAAATTGAGGAAGTATGGGCGGGCCCAGGTTAGCAATTCTGACTTTTTTTCTTAGAATTGCGTGATACAATGTCGCAATTGTGACTTATTTTCTCGCAACTAAAGGCATAAAATGGCATAAAAAGTATAAAGGCAGAATTGCAAATGACAAAGTCAGAATTTTGAGTTATAAAATCGCAATTATAGAAAACATGTCATAAGTGTGTGATATAAACTCGCAATTAAAAATTATAAAGTCAGAATTGCGACTTTATATCTTGGAATTCTGACATTATAACTAACAATTGTGTGATATGAAGTCGCAATTCTGACCTTTTCTCTGAATAGTTATAAAGGCCAATTTTGAGTGGAGAAAAAAAACACTGATATGTTTTTAGAATTGCGACTTTATATTTCACAAATCACTTTATAACTTGCAATTCTGACTTATTTTCTAACAATTCTGACTTTTTATCTCACAATTCTGACTTATTTTCTTGCAATTTGGAGATATGAAGTCAGAATTGTGAGAAATCAAAGAATTGCGAGACGTGACCATGCAATTAAAAAACCAAATATGTTCTCAGCTATTCTGAATGTATATCTCACAATTGTGAGAAAATAAGTCCGAATTTCTTATTCAGCGACAGAAACAGACTTCCATAATAAAGGGACATTTACATTAAGAAAAATTCAAACATACTAATTAGAAGCTACAAAATTAATTACAAAGAAACAGCAAGTAACAAAAAAAAATTTGAAAGTAGAAACACTGAAATGTTTTTACAGTGTTAATGCACTAACTATACAGACCATTTTCATTTGTTTTCATGAACTGAACATCTTTTTAAGTCTAAAACGGTTCAGCTTCACGTTTTACCAAGCGTTTACCCTTTAAACCAATCTATAATCTCATGGATATACGAGCACGGCATTATCATAAAAGCCAGCTGGGTTCACGTTTCTGAAATCGGCTCCAAGATAAACGTGTCTCCGCTTTTTACGCCAAGACCTCTGCGTTTCATCACCGTCGTTCAGAGTGGCAGCCGGCAGCGGAGAGGGCGACTTTAAGGCATCTCAGAGGCTGTCGTTACAGGAGTTAATTAAGAAAGAGATCAAACAGGCACGCTGTCAGCTGCCCCCCTCCGATTCAATGTGGCCGGACGCCAAACACCGCAAATACTCAGAAGTTTAATCAGACCCAAACCAGTTGAGACATGCTTGACATGGCCTCCACTGAGTTTATTCAAGGTGATGCAAGGAGCACTTCTGTCCAAAAATGGAAATATTTCATATCAATATAATTCCTTAAATGTGGAAATGATTGCACATGCTTTAACGTCAAACTAATTATAACTCCTTGCGTTTCTTCACCCCCCTCACAGTAACTTGCAAACAAAGGACAATGAGCAACATCACAAAAGGCTTCACCTCTTAAACGAGTGTGAACTTCCTGAAGACCCTTGTGATCTCAACAATAGTGGCATTTTACATTCAAAGCATGCCTTGAGATGCTATGTTGCGACTGTCTAACAGGCAGCGCTGTGTCTCAAGAGCGTCCGAAAAGCAGCTGTTGTGTCCATCAACACGTCTCCTGTGGAGCTCAGCACTTCTCTTTTACTCAATCAAACAAAATAGCTCTCCAAAAACAAAACACAATTCGATAAGTGACAACAGGTGGCTGTAACACAACTGAGAAAGGAGATTCATCTTGGCCTAAAGTGGACTTAAAGAAAATAACAAGAATTATTCTGAGAAAAAAAAAAATACTTGGTTACATCCCATTAAAACAATGTCAACCTCCTATTTAAAAAAGGGTATAATTTAGCAGGAAGTTTTTAAGTGCAGGCTAATTCACTAATAGTCACAGTATCTTCTGAATATTTTCCAATAAAGATCAATTTGCATTAAGATACGCGTTTGATTCTGACTAAAACATGCATAACTTCTGGACTAGTCTGATAAAACACTAGATTTCAAGTCTTCTCATTCATAATTTATGAGGCATTGTTTTCCTTTTTCTCTTGTTGGAGTGACATTTAAAAAGACCATGAAGTAAATGATTATGATAATATGATCACGACTACAAAACGGATGATAACGTACAATATGTTAGGGGAACAAATAAAGTCTAAAAAGGTTTGAGTAGCTCCAACACAGCTACGGAGATATAGCTCAAACATAACCGAATAAACAAATAGTCCTGATGGTCACAGAGTCACACCTTTACGTTGCATAGTGGGGGACATTCCTTCCCAGACTGTCTGCGATTAGCATATGAAAGACAGGAGATGGATCCCCTTCGTCCCCGAGATCAAGCAGTGCCCTCAAGTACCTGTGAAATGTCTCTACCCTCCACCCTTTTATCTTTAAAGTCTTCATGCAAATCTTCAATGGGCCCCGAGGCTGTCCCTCCCTCCAACAATGACCGAAGCTATCTCTTTCAGTTAAACAGTGCTAAAGTTTCCAATCGGAATTTCTGTTCCACTCTTTAAAAAAAAATTTTTTAGAAGAAGAACAACTTTTAACAACCATGGAACCACAAAAGGCTCTTTATAGTTGGAAAAAAGATTTTTTAGATTATTAAAATGTTCTTTACACAAAGAAGAAGAAGGGGGGTAAAATTGCTGTTTTAAGAACAGATCATGGAAAGGTTTCTTGAGTAAGCATCAACCCCTATTTGTAACTTTTAGTTTTAAGAGTGTTTAATCAAAGAATCCTAATGGAACTTTTAATGGAATTCCAAAATAACCCCAAAAACAAACAGTAGACCTTTTAAAAAGAACGGTTAAGAGCTGAACTAATAAAGTTCCCAATAAAATAAACATCCTTGTAGTAGGATATCAAAAAGACATTTAAGAAATCCTTCAGGCTTTTGAAACAAGTTCTGGCCAAGTAGCAAGACTTCCATGTACAAACTGAACTCAAATGAACAACAAATCCAGTAGGATCTAGAAACTCCTAAGAAATCCTAAGAACGTGAAATCATATACTCTTTTTTTTTTTTTCTTTATGGACACTCCTGTCATCACATCTCATGAGTTCAATTAATCAGAAGATACAAACAGAAAACTCTTTCAGCTTATGGGTCACTCCACAGAACATCATGTACCACTTCTTATGGTCCTCAAAAGAGAAGTCTACCATCTCGAACCTTACCAAAACTCCCTGAAGATAAACTCCAGCTCAGGCCATGCATCTTTCATTAAAGGTCACACAGATGTGATTGTTCACTCCTGGAGCAGGTTTCAGAGGAACCTATGCCAAGTCAAGTAAAACTAAACATGATCTTACATATACATGTAGCCTCTTTTAAGTTCTTAGCATGTTTATTTTTTTCTGTCGCTGCAATTTCAATTACTTCTACATGCTGCGCATTTGAATAAACTTGTACTTGACCAAAGCAAAGTCTAATTAATATTCAAGGAGTCCAAGTTGATGCAATTGATATTCAGCTCGTGTTTTACCTAAATGATAGACGTGCCTCGTGAAGTTCACTTGGCCGCCTACAAATATGCAATCTAGTATAGATTAAAAGCCAGACCCGTTTATCCTTTTTTGGTTTCCTTTTACAGACTATTATGCCAGTGTTATTTTACAGGCCTCCTCAGCCCTTACTGTACTTGGGTTTCTGGAAAAGGAGGGTGGGTTGATTCATTCATATAAAAACACCTTTAGTATCATTTAGTTAAGTGGTAACACGCTGTAACATTTTTTCCAAGCTTTGCATTTGCTAACACAATGACTGGAAAGTCTGGGCAAACTCACATCGAACTGCAATAAATCCAGATTAAATCCAGATTCGAGTCGCAGCGCAACTAAACTTCGCGCTGACTGATAGTTTCAAGCGCATCTAAACGAATTATGCATTCGGAAAATAAAGTGGACGTTTCCGAGCTAAGCCAAAAACTACAAACACGCACAGTGTAACAAATACGCACGGATGCGTTCTTACCTTCGGCGATCAAAGTGAACGCTAGGAAAACACTCTCGGCGTTTGTGAGTTTGCGCTCGCGCGTTCTCGTCCATAAACCCATGGCTGAAGTCGATAAAAGCGACTGGGTATAAATGAAAGTCTCAAAAGTTAATGTATGTTCAGATGCTGCAATTGTGGGTTGTCGTGTAAGCGCTAAAATCCAGTTTTTTGGTCCCTTAAAGCGAGTGCTTCAGGAGTGCGTGCTCGTTAGTGTGGAGCTGTGGGTTTGGCTGGATGTGTCAGGCGCTCCATGCTGAATCCAGGAGAAAGCTCCTCGAAATGGAGACAAAGAGCCCCTCTGAGCGTGTGTTTGAGGCAGTGCTGGGGGTTTGTGTGAGCGCAGGAGTCGTGTTTCTCTCTCCGGTGGGAGTGGATAGGTGGGTGGGCTCTACCGGGCTGCAGGAAGGTAAGTGGAGACCTGTGACGCCAGCCATTTACAACTTACACTCACTCAGTTCATATGACCGAATGCATTGATATTCTATTCAGCAGCATTTAAAATAGCTGCATAAATAATTTGTTTAAAAGAACAGCGACTGCTTACAGAAACATTTGTTTTTCACCACGACCGCCCTCTATTGGTTTGCTGGCATCAGTGGCATTGCATTTATAGTGCAGATTCAAAATAAAGTAAAAGTATACTTCTATATTTTAAATATTTATAAAAAATATCTATGTATATGCACGGTTTTTGTTTTTAAATTATATACTGTATGTGTGTGTATTTATACATAATAAACAAACACAGTACATATAGGCGTCTTTATAAACAACCTGGCTAATGAACAAAGTTTATTTTTTTATATTTATATTTTTTTTTATTTAACCCTGTATATTGGTATCACAGGGTTACTACACATTTTCAATTTCAAAATTACATATTTTTAAATCTCCAAACCTCTCAGTGGACTGTTTCAGATAATATTTAACAAATGGTTCATACAGCATTGTTTTTAGCTTTACATTTGGAATATAGTTCTGTCACATATTTTTTCAAAGTGATACCATACATAGCCACAAAAATAAATAATTATAAATAAATAAAAATAGGATTTTTTTTGCATGCTTACACAAATTTCTGGTTTTATATCACCTATTTATTCCTTTGTGCATCACTGCCACCCAGTGTTGCCAACTTAGCAATTTTGTTGCTAAATGTATAACAACGTTCAGACTACCCTATCAGCCTTTCCAAAAAAGCACCTAGCAACAAGTTTTGATATTTTTTAAATATATCAACTTTTGATGAGAAAACAGTTTGAATCTGGTATAATGAGTACACTCACACCCTAAAGAGAGCAGCCTGGAAAATGGAGCATAGCTGGAGGAAAACAAAGCTAGAAGTGTTTCGTTTAGCTTGGCGGGAAAATATGCTAACTTAAAAAGTGCTAGATCGGATTACTTTTCATCTCTATTAGAAGAAAACAAACATAACTCTTGGTATCTATTTAATACAATGACTAAATTAATGAAAAATAAAGCATCAACAGGTACTGACTTTCCACAAGACCACAGCAGTAATGACTTTATACAATATTTTACTTCCAAGATTAATACTTTTAGAGATAAAACAGAAACTGTGCAGCTGTCAGCTACAGTATCACATCAGATTGTTATGCCATCTAAACCAACAACATGTATGTTGACCATATAAACTATTAAAAGAGCTGCTTCCAGAAGTCATAGATCCTCTTTTGTCTATTATTAATTCATCATTGTCATAAGAATATATCCCCAAAGCCTTCAAACTGGCTTTTATTAAGCCTCTCATTAAAAAAACGCAACTTGAACCAAAAGATCTAGTTAATTACAGACCTATCTCAAATCTCCCTTTTCTGTCAAAGATACTAGAAAAGAAAGTATCCTCACAATTATATTCCTTCTATAGTCCTCCATGTCCGCTGCGTTCTCAAAACTCTGGCCATTTGATAATACCAAGAATATCAACTCAGCGGGTGGCAGATCTTTTTCCTATTTAGCACCCAAACTCTGGAAAAATCTACCTAATACTGTTCGGGAGGCGGACACACTCTGTCAGTTTAAATCTAGATTAAAGACACATCTCTTTACTCTGGCTTACACTTAACACACTAACACACGTTTACTAATCAAATCCGCTAAAGGATTGTTAGGCTGCATTAATTAGACCACAACACTCGCCTTAATACACAATGTACTCGTTACATCGAAAAAAAGAATGGCATCTACGCTAATATTAGTCTGTCTCTCTCTTATTCTGTTCCTTAGTCCAAATCCAGATCAGATCAGCACAAAGAAATGATTTTCATCGTAGACTAGAACATCTAGATGAGCCCTGTGGACAGATTACCGGAACTAAATGCACACAAACAAACACACTATAAGTCCTTAACACAATCTGACATGTGCCAGAGCCGACGCCAGCCGAGTGCTGATAAATGGGCGTCTGAAATTCAAAGAAGGGGCGATCATATTAATGCAAATATAACACTCCCAAGTTAGAAAAAACAGATAGCTATGGTTCATTGGTTAAGTTTTAACACGCTATAAACCAACATATCTGCTACAAGCAAAAACTGCAGCTAGTGAGCAACGTCCAGAGCTCTGAATGAATGAATGGTCTTTATATGTGTATATATATATATATATATATATACAGATTTTTTTCCACGAATGCAGACACGCAACAACACCATCAAACGCAATTAATGCCTGCTACCCTACATGTTTGTTTAACAGAGTATTAAAACAACCTGACAACTGTGACTAATCAACAAACTCTTTAAAACACGAGCAAAATATTTAATCATACCTTTAGCCTCAGTAGAGCTGCAATCTTTATCTCTTCGATGAGTGATACCGCCTCACCAGTAACTTTCCATTCTTCTCTGAACTTTCTACTAAGGTCATTTTCGAATGCCAACTTGATCAGATGCTCTTTTTATCTATGCAACATGCTGTGTCGGTGCTCAGAAAATACATTCTTTAACGTTGCGAAAGAGTTCTCACACATAGAAGTCGAGGCCCCAAATGTTAGTGCGTGTTTTAGGGCAGTCAGCACCACTGGCATGGCTTGGAAAATGCTGGAGTAATTTGAAAGAAGTTTTACCAAAGTCATTTTCTCGTCCTGGTCTCTTCACAATGTTTGCCAAAGCTGAAGTACAATGGTGAACTGAGACTCTACCATTTTGGTGTTCGTTAAATCCAGTAGTGGTTTCACTTTCCCCGAATCCAAAAAGTTCTTACTTCCAGGGTCAAGTGCATCCAAACCAGACATGTACTGGCTATTACGTTCGCTGAAACGCATGGACATTTCTCAGAGAATAGAGTCAATAATGTTAAAAAACAGCTGCTTGCACTCCTGTTCAATGTTCGATTCACGCTAGCCAACACTTTCATTTACAATATAGTCCTGCATAGACTTGCTGGCCTGTTGCTGCCGTTTTGAAGCAGTAGGAACCGCATCATCTGAACTTTTTATGCTTTCAGCCCACAGTTTCACAAACTCTGCATCCGATCGAAGACTTTCAATGCATGAAGAAGCGCTGCGAATGAGCTGAACTGTCTTCATTAGATCGATTTGTTTAGCTTGCAGAATTCTATTCGGTGGATCCATCAGGCCCAAAACTTTATACATCACACAGGAAAGAAATTTGAAAGCTGGTTCTGTGATGGCTTTGTGAAATCAAAGTTTTATATCAGCACCTTTTCTTGAGGTCGCTATTTAATTCAGAAACTCGACAAGTGTGTCGTGTGATTTGAGCATCACAGACACCGTATCAAGGTGTCCTGTCCATCGTTGATCCAGCAGCCGTTTAAGCTTCTCTCCCTTATACTGTACAGCTACAGTGGGCTTTCTCAGAAATTTGTAAAGCGCATTGCAAACGTCAAAAAAATCTTCTTCCACGCTCTCGGATGAAACCGCACGAACTATAACCAACTGATGAAACTGATGATTAAAACAATGGATGTAGGGCACTTAACTTGTTTTGAATAAGTTTCTGCATGCCTCCTCCTCTTCCAGACATTACACTGGCCCCGTCATAACACTTCATATTTTACAGAGTATCAAACGTCTGCCAGCTCTTCAAGCACCATGTTACTGAATGACAGGGCATCACACTTGTCTTTGGTCAACATTGACAACAGTCTCTCTTTCACGGAGCAGTTCTGGTCTACATATTAAAGAACAATTGAGACATTCTCACTGCCCGTTGGGTCCTTTGTTCTGTCCACTTTAACTGTAAACCCAACATCTTTCACATTGTGCTCTGTCACGATTGTACTCATCAGTTCAATTAAATCATTTTGAACATCATTTGCTATGTATATGATATGATCCATTTTTGGAATTGTACTGAACGCCTCTGCCGGCTCTTTGTTTTTTCTTAGTGTGTAATCAAATAGTGACAGGAACAGTCCACTGCCCCCAACCAGTACTTGTACACACAGAGTCACTCCCACTAAATTACCAACAAGAGAAACAAAATGCCAAATCTACGAGTATTCTAGCCATTCTCTCTCATTGTACCAGTTCAGTGAAAATGACCACTTGCAGTAATATTAATGTTGTTGTTTTTTGGGAAACTGCTTGAGACGAACCTGGACTGGCTTGTCTTTACCGAGGTCCTCTGGTACACTTGAAGGTGAGTCCTTGCTTTTGGCGGGCTGAGTGTTTGTCAGTGGCGTAAGCGGGCCTATACTGTCAGTGTCCACCTCCACACTGCTTAGAGTCAGAGGTACTAGTAGTAGCTGCAGGTTCTTTCTTTTTAATCCATTTTTTGAATGTCCATGATGAAATCAGTTCATGCAATATGCAACTTTATTATTTAATGTTCGTAGCCTAGCCTTCGAGTTTGCTTTCCATAATGCAAGAAATTTTACATGATGTTAGGTTGGGTGAGCACGCTTCATCAAACGACCAATCAAAATTTGACCTTGCCTATCAGACTCTCCTTAAGTACATATTGCTTTTTAGCTTTAGATTTTAGCTTATTATTCAATATAGGAGGACAATATACTTCGTAAATGTGATTTCTAAAAAGTTAATTTTATCATTTAATTCCACTTTAACATTAATGGTTGATTAATCGATAAATAAATAGTTTAATCTCATTATTATGTATTACCATCACTCTGTTCTCCTACTTGATAATGTTCAGTGCCTAGGGATTGATTGATAAGTGACTTAAAATAACAAAAGAATACACATTTACCATTCAAATTCCACAAAAAGAGGACACCAAAGATGCCTAGCTGTACACTTATCACGTAAATTAAGTTAGCTGCTATTTGCAATTGTTTAATTTAATAATAATAATAATGAATAATTTAATAAATGAATAATTGTTAATTTACAATACACTTTGTTAGTAGCTTCTACATGTGGTTGTTGATCACTTAGTTCACATTTAAGAATAATATCTAAAAATGAAAAAATACCAATAATTTTCCAGAATATTATCCATTAACCGTTGTAATCCATTGTAAATGCAGGTAAAAAAAAGTTTCAAATGTGATGTAGTGACAATTTTGCGGCGTAATGACATCATTACGAATCAACCAGCCAAAAAAAATTTGACTTTCAATAGGGCACTATATTTCATTGTAGTTTATGCATATTTTTTTATTATTGGTAAACATTATATCCTACTCAATTCTGCGCAGAAGATTTTAGAATTTATGTGCATCTTGGTGTTTCCATCCAGAATTTTATTAAATGTGATATTCCAAAATGCGCATAAAAATAGGTGGATGGAACCCTAGGTACTAGGGTTGGGCGATGTCGACCAGTGTAGCATCATACAATGTCTAATGTGAAACTTTGCGATGGACGATGGCGCGCACAATGGTTTGAAATGAGCTCGCAGGCCCCATTTCTTCCCATGTACATCTGTTTTCCTCTCGCGAAAATGATTTATCGCGCTTGACAGCATCATCAGATGCCAGCTCAGCAACATGATGTCTATCGGCCATCGGCCATGGCATCGTCTATCGACCCAACCCTATTAGGTACTTTACTTGATCACATAACACAACAAGTAACAAGATTTACTTGACTTTACATAACACAACAAGTAAAATTGGATCTGCTGAAAATCCTTCTAAATGCTGACAAAGGGTCGGCCAGGCTTGGAAATTAATACTCTCCCCAAATCCCGTTCGACAAACAGGCTAAAATATCTCTTTTTGTCTCAAAAAGTGCCTCAAACAAAACTCCTGGACATCTCCTGGAAGATTCTATGTCGTGAACCTCGCATACTTTTGAGAATCCAATGTTTAGCTCATCTTAATAAATGCTTATTGTCACTCATGTAAACACGACAGTTTTTTTTCCGCAATCACACCTCTGCGCTTTGTTTTCCGGCGGACCGAAAATAAACGCAACACTTGCGTCCCCCGGAAATCCGATAAAATTCAACCAATCATTTGATGACTTCAACATTCCTGAAGTGTTTCCAATTAAGTGTACCATAAGCATCAGACGCTTAGCCAACGTTCCTTGGCGTGACGTCTGAGGCTGAGACTAGTCCCAAATAACACCCTAAGCGCTTGTGGTCTTCCTCTGAGCGCACACTTTTGTGATGTAATGCCACTTTTTACTATTGGCAGAGTTTGTGGCATATGTTTACATAAAGGCTGTGTCCAAAACTTAGGCAGCCGACTTGTTTCCTTGCTGCTCAGACAATGACTTTCAAGCAATCTTTACATTACAAAACAGAATGACGGAACGAGTTGATGACCACCTTTTTTTCCATCGTGGCTATACTGGTACCAGTGTGATAAACAAGTGACCTAAACTAACCTAAGCAGCAATTCATCTGTTTTTTGAGCAGGCTTTTTTTTAGGCAGAGCACCAGGGGAGTTAGTTTGCTAGATCATTAGGTGAGAGAGAATAAACTAAGTTAGCACTTTTGGTGTCACCTTTGGGATTGTGTGGAGATTGAAAACAGGCGCTCCCGGTTCTGCAGCTTCACCCTTGGGAGTGTTTGTCAAATGTGGTTGCAAAGGCTGATCCTGCTAATTTAGGTGGCTTACCCAGATTCTAGTGTAGGGTATCTAGGGTACCCTGAATTAATTGAGCCCTATTGTTCTAACAGCTAACATGCTCACTATTGCACCAGTGAAGCTGACAGTCATGTTCAATGAGATCTAAAATCATCTACTCCCTTATCTTTGACAAGAGGAAGCTTATTTTAGACTCAGACGTCACATGTAAAATTTCAGAACTTACTTAACTGCAGCTAGTGCTGGGCAATTTATATATTTTTTTTACTGAAAGCTTAATATATTATATAAATATATTACATTTTTATTACATATAAACCTAAAGAGAATATATGTTTGGTTTCAGTTATCCTTGACTGCTCTAAAAATACATAATGTAAAAAATATAAATCCAACATGTATTCCTTAAATCAGAGTGGGAAATGATTAACAAGACTGATTAACAAGGGTGTAGAAGCACCTAATCCTGATCATAAGCTCAAAACAGATATTTCCTAAAAAATTGTCCCTCAAATCTGATTGGCTGGTTGGAACGTTGATCCAGGAACATCTTGTACTTGGTAAAATCACGCTCAGCGTGTTGGTGTTGTTATATGACCTACAGCATTCACAAACGTTCTTCTCATGGTCTCATGGGATAGTAAAGTTTCCATGAAATGTTCGACTTAGAATCTCATCCAAAATAGTAAAGCACACTATATGTAATATCGTCTCAACTGTATCTGTTTTCTTAATTATATTTATTAGCTGATTATCCCATATGAAACTTAACCATTTGCTACGAAAAAAAACCCCAAAACCTAACAGTCAAACCATGCTAACCACAAATGAACCATGATTTTGCTACACTATTTGTAGTAAAACGTTGGTTATACAAATGGTCAAAACATGGCTACAAGTGTACATTTTACACTTCTTACCAGACATCCCGTTGAGATTGAAGTTTCATGAAGAACTGATTGATTTCAATGAAGACACAAGCAACAAACATTTTTCCGGAGTTTCTAGACAATTTTAAGTCAAAAAATTTGAGTTGGACATTAATAGTGTCTGTGTAATGCTAGTCCTAAGGTTTCAATGTCGCGCCCCGTATTTGTTCACAGTCTAAATCTGTGGTGAAAAATGGAATTGCTGCCTGCCAAAATTGAGAGTCATGTAGCAAAGCAGCGTAGAATATCAGATTAAATATAAACTATTTTAAAATTTCATTTTTCAATTCGGATTTTGATCCACAACAAATAACCACATTTAATTAAAACTTTTCTATTTGTATACATTTATTAAACGTTTACATTTCTTTGCAAAGCATGTTAAGCTATTGTTTTTTTTAAATAAAGTTTATTAGTATTATTACAGACTTGAGGGTGAGTGTGCAACTTTTAAAATACTTTGACAAGGCAAACATCAATTAAAAGTACAACCTAAGCCAACAATTTCACAAAAGCATGGAATCCAACGTCCAAACATTGCTGTAAAACATCAGCACAACTCTTTACATACGTTTCAACAAAATAACATAAAACACAACAACAAAAAACACACTGATAAGTAAATGCAGTTACATCCTTGAGACCAGACAATACTGCTGCAAAGGGATATTTTGCCAGGTGGTCCCACTCATTTGGAGAAAAGCTGTTTTTAGATATACTAGACTTGTAGACTCCATCTTAAGAAAAGATTTCAACAAGCATACCCGTAAAAAACCTTACTACTGCCATATTTGTGACGAATTACACTGGAATAGACTATTAATATCTAATAATTTAATTGGCCCATAAGATAAAAATGTAGAAGATTCTGAGTTTTAGAGATAGAAAAGCTGATGATTGTCTGATAAATGGTTTGATAGTCTGTTACACAAAGTACAAAAATATTTTACTTTACAACAGTTTTCCAACACAGAATTGACTACGTAAAATTACAATAACTAAATATGTAAGTATTGAATTTTAATACCAGCTGCAAATCTCAAAACGGAACCTGTTTCTCTATTAATTTGCTAAATAAAGCAAATAACAAACTAAAAATGGCAACATTGAAGGATTTATCGTTCACAGTTGTGAATATCATAATATCCGAGTCTTTGCCGACACCATGTTAGGGCATGATGGAAAACCTAGCAAAAACTATATTCTTGCACTAAAACAAATGAAACAATGAAATAGAATTCAAGTAGTGTATAATATTTCAACCAAGCAGAAAACACAGAAAGCATAATCAATTATCCTTATACTATCAGAGTTAAAAAATAATGCCAGGTCACCCACTGATATCTCTTCCACGTGTTGACCCTGAAATCAACAGCAGGCTATATACAGTGTAAGTGTGTATTCTCTATCAACTGTGTAATTTCTTTATACACTGATTAAAAACAAATGTGTTTTGCATTGCACTTACAACAATACAAAAGGAAAAAATGGGTTTTGATTGTGACAAGCTCCTCCCCTTAGTTTAGATACATTTAGCTACTCAAACTTCTCTACTGGCTTAACAGGCGAGCTGTGAACCGTTCACGCAACACGGCGAATGAACCAGATCTCATTTCTGCGCTGGGGCACGCCAGGATTCTCATACACAGCTACCATGTAGCGGTCTTGGACAACATCCTCGGAGTTGCCCAGAAGCTCCGAAAGGTTGCTGATCTGGCGCGAGATGGTCTCCTCCGTTGTGGTGCCATGAAACACCCTAGAATAGAAGAAAAGTGCAACTTTAATCATTCTAGAACAGGTTTTAAGATTAAGCTTCAAGGGTCTGGTTTGGAAGAGTGGTCGTGTACCTGGTTATGACCTGGATCGCGTCCCTGTGAACGATTGTGATATCAGGATCAGATGGTTCAGGTGGTCTGGCCTGGAACTCAGCAGGCAGATAATACGCCGTCAACACGTCCTTCATGAAGTTAGTGCCATCATCTGCCATCCTAATCTCATTCACAATAGGTACAGACATGCCAAGGTACCGTCCTGGAGACATAGGGCATAAACTGAGCAAACTGGGAAGGGATCATACACAAGTTGATAAAACAAATCATACCCATAATGAACTGGAAAGAAGCAATTTTTTGCCTTCACACTGAATTTGCATTTTAAGTAGATTCAAATCTCAAATATCCATCTTTCGAATATTTATATTCACATTTTTTGGAGTTCATTCTCCCTGATTTTAATGTGTGGTGATATTAGCACCACTTCTGTGTGAATCTGGACTCAAAGTGGATTCAAATCTGTTTTTGGTCCACTTTAGCCCATTTATTTAAATTTACATTGGTGTTCAGTGTACTTGATTTTGATTTAACGAACTGAACAACTTAAGGGGTGGTGATGTTAGAAAAATTACTGTGTGAATCTGGTCTCAAATCTGTTTTTGGTCTACATTTGTCATACATTTTTTAGACCATTTATTATAATTCACATTTTTTGGAGTTCAGCCCACCTTATTTGTAACTAGCCTTACTCTACAGCCTTATGGTGTGATTATGGTGAAACAGCACAGGCTAAAAAGGTCCATTGTTTGTAGTCAACAGTGTAGCAATGTATGAAGCACAGCTCAAAAGGACAAAATAAAACAGATTTCTATTGGTCAACGTGACAAGTCTGTGTGATCAACCTGAACAAAAAAAAAAACTAAAAAACTAAATTGTAACAAACACCAAAAGCCAAAAGCCTCAAAGCACAGACTTTAAATAGTTTGGCAGCTAAAAGTTTACCTGTTGAATTCTCCTTGCAGATGAAGCGCATGAGTTTCATAAAAGCATTGGAGATGCTTTGCTCATAAAGCGTTTCTGCTTTACTGACACATGCCCATTTTCCTGGAGGATACACTCTTTCCTCGTACAAGACCTCGCCAAGCTACACAAACACAAAACCACGCTCATCAACACAATCACAATGAAACAAATCTCTTTAGTTAAAATCATTCAATTGGAAATTTGCTGTTAACACTGTAAAGTTGTTCAAGTGAAATTATCATCTCTGATTAATTTAAATGTGAATGTGTTGCTATTTTCCTAATTGTAGATGTTTTGCCCTGTTTCAAAGCCATAAAGCAGCACAGATGTGCTGATTTTACCTTTTCGTGCCTGGAGATGGTGACAAAAGGCACTTGCTCTCGTTCTGAGCTCTGGTTCCTCCTTGTCATCTCCTCAATGGGTCCTCTCATCTCTACACAAAAACCAGAGTCACTTCACTGCGGATCTGAAAGCAGCTTGATCTGCATTGCACTAGATCAGCCAGTGTCATCTCTTTTCCCACTCAGTTTCCATGGAGATGTCTCTCAGTGCATCTCTTACCTCTGGGAACAGACACCTGGTGTGTCCTTCCCACCGCCTGCCAGTGGGCGTACATTCGGTCCTGCTCCTCCTCATCCATTGGCTCGGAGCTGTCGGTGATGTCATCGTCCAGCTGCTCGTCATCCAGTCTGTCGAGGTCCTCGATGGAGATCAGAGCCATCCTGACAAATGTCACTGTGAGGGACTGTGGCGCTGCAAGTCAATCAGGAAGCTCTGAAGACAGGACACAAATGTGAAAATTATCGGTGTGTACTGTGTATATTTATAAAGACACAGCTTATATTTATATAAGGCATAAAGAATATGTATCATCTAAAAAGCATTTCCATGGTGTAAAAATTTTTACATATATGTTATACATATATAGATGTATAAATTAAGTAAATAATATTTATATGAATTAAACAGCCTAACAAAATAATGCTTAATAATAACATTAATTTACATTAATATCTGTCCCCTTTCCATTATTACAGGTGGAATTTAGCACAGCTATTAATCTGGTATTGTAAAAAGGATGCATGTAAATGTGTCTTGATTACTGATAGCACTACTATGAAGTTCCAACAAAGACTTTAATTTTTTTGACCCAATATCACAAGCATACATGCTCTCAGCTCCCTAAATATATACTTTACTCGACCCACGCAGGTGTATAATGCATAAACACAGCACGTTTTAACAGAAAACACAAGCAATCTCAAAGTTGAAGCGATCAGCAATCATAGAAACAGGAAGTATAAATAATAAACAGACAGAAGGCCTCGTCGAAAGCTTCTCGGTGTAACTGTGTTATTGTACAAAGCCATTGCATCCGACAAACTGCAGTGAAATTGCTGCATGCGTAAAACATGAATGATGATGTGAACAGATGAAAGCTGACGCTAATACAACAGCGTGACTGCAGATGGACTAAAACCGAGGAGAAACGCAGCAGTGGATCTACACACGAAGCTCCCCGTATAATTTTTCAATGCACTTAATTATAGATATATTTAGCGTCCAGTTCGCCCAGTAATCGGAAATTTGGCAAAAACATTACTTTAATGACGCCCAGCGCAAATTTTCCAAACGTCAAACACTTCCGTAATATAATACCGATGGTTTGGGCTGTGACTTCATATTTAGAACAACATATTATTATGATAATTAATAATGACCTACTTACCAGCAGACACAACAAACGCAGCGCACAGCTTAAAGCACTGAGGGATCGTACAGGGTCGCACTGCGCATGCGCGGAGGAGTGCTCTATCATGCGTTACTCCGCATGTTTACAAACACCGTCTTAGTATATGTGTTACCGCGTCCATAAAATATATCTTCTGTTTTTTGGGGAGGAAACGTGCATCCAATGTTCCAACTCACTTGAAAGTACTTTTTATAAAGTTGAGATAAGTCAAATATAGCTGTATTTACACAAATTCCTAAAATGTTAAGAGCGACCCACAACTGTTAGCCAATCGGAAGCATTGTCTGCTTCTGCATCCGTCAGTACTGACATCAGATTGGCAAACATTTAGGGGGGTATTAGAGAAAGGGGTGTGGTTAAAATTGGCGAAATGGTAGATAAAAATAAAGCAGCTTAAAAGGTGATTAGGGTTTTAGTTTATTTGTCTAAATACCCTTACGAATATTAAGCATGGTTTAAAAAAACAACAGGAAAAAAAACACGGTTACTGTAATTAAACCCCAGAAACCACAAATTAACTATGAATTTGCTCAGCCCCGGCTAGGAGACGCAGGGTGGGCCAAGTGATATTCCAGGTGGGTAATGAAGGTGGGGGTACAGTACAGAGTACGCAATCTGCGTAGGACACCAGCTCCCCCCAAAAAAGGAAATAAAAACAACTTTCGTCCTATATTATTAAAAATGTATGCATACCCATAAAATCTAAACATGAACATGCATGTCATATATAGGCTAAATATAATTTATTTATAATATATTATAAAAAATATTATTTTATGATGACACGTGACAAGTGTGCCCGCTTCTGCACAGGTGTTCTCACATTTTATCCTACCCGTCAGATTTTTCTACCTGGGCTTAATGCGCATGCGCACGCCAATATTGCATTATTTTTTCTTACCCTGTAAAACAATATTTAATGTATTTTCATTACTGTAAGGGTAGGTTTAGGTTTGGGGTAGGTGTAGACATTAATAAAAACAAAAAATAATAGGTAGAAAAATATATTTATTGTTGGTTCCAGTAGCTGTATAGTCAAAACCGCAAATATAACTCATAATTACTATATTTGCATTACTGTAAGGGTAGGTTTAGTGTTGAGGTAGGTGTACACATTAATAAA
>JAUCNO010000460.1:2243058-2262241 GCA_032353835.1 Enteromius viviparus
ATTACATTTTAAAATACATTCACACAGAAAACACTTATTTTAAATTGAAATAATATTTCACAATATTACAGTTTTTTTCTGGATTTTGAATCTAATAAATGCAGCCTTGATGAGCAGAAGAAACATCTTTAAAAACCATTCAATTTCTTACAGTTCTAAAACTTTTGAACGGTAGTGTATATACACACAGTTTGGACTTTAGAACTTCATGCAATTCTGGTAAAAATGTCAGAATTGCGAGAAGAAGAAAAAAGTCGCAATAACCTTTTTTTAAGTGGCTGTAGTAACTACATTTTTGTGTTATTGTGTAATTTATCAACAGTCCACCAGGTGAACTTGTATTAAAAATGTCAAGAGCTCAAAATAAATTTGGCATGAAAATATGAAACAGAAAATAGAGAAAAATTGAGAAATCAATCAAGTTGATTTATTGAACTCAAATGTGAAATCAACATTAAAATGATTAACAAAATCATATAAACAGCACACAAATTGACCTATTCTGGAGGGATTATCAATTTTCTGATATTAAAGAACACAAAATAAACCGACAAAAGAGGATTTTGAAAATAAAAGAAAGTCACAAATGACGTAACACAAAACTTCACCTGAAAGTAAAAGAGAGGGAAATCACAGATACAAACCATCTGTTCAGTTGTTCGTACACTAAAGTGCTTTGCACTTCTGCTTTCACTTGAGACATTCACATTGAGTATTTTGCCTGGCACAGGCAAGCCATTCACTAATATAGCGTCCATATTTAAAAGTCAGTTCATCTTCACGACAAAAAAATACACACACATGGCAAGGACATGTAACATTTAATCCCAAACTCTTCTGAGTGTGGACCAATCCTATATTTTATGGTATTTAAAGTTGTGTCTGCTCCTGGATTTCTGTGAAATCCAAGGCTCACAGTGAAAGGTAGTACACCAGAGGTCAGGTGTGCAGAAAGGTCACGATATCAAGAGTTGAGGGTCGGCTGGTGAGGTCATCAATGCGTATCATTCAGCAACGACAACAGTTCAGTTTTATAGCATCGCCAAAAGAAGAAGAAAAAAAAAGCATGCAGGCTGTCAGCTAATGAATAATGAGGAGCCATAATCAAGCAATGATCGTACCATCTACAGATCCAAACTCTTTCTCGTGAGCGCGCGTCAGGATCTCTTTGTAGAGGATCTCAGCTTCCTTGTACTTGCCCTGCTTCAGATAACATGAAGCCTGCAGGAAAAACAATAAATGATGTACAATTTTGTAAAAAATGTACAATTATTTCTATTACAGGTTATAGAAGAAATGACACTGGACCACAAAACCAGTCATAAGGGTCCATTTTTTTTAAAATAAGCTTTCCATTGATGTATGGTGGGTTAAGACAGGACAATATTTGGACACAACTATTAAAATATCTGGTATCTGAGGGTTATATGATGATTTGATGATTATATTCACCAGGTTGTTTTTGGTCTTGGCAACATTCGGGTCGTCAGGTCCAAGTTTTTTCTCGTAGATATCGAGAGCCCTGCAGTAATAATACTCCACTTCCTCATACTTCCCCTGATTCTGACAGAGCAGAGCCAGATTATTAAGCTGCTTGGCCACGTCTGGGTGGTCCCGCCCCAACACCTGAGCAATGAAAGAGAGAAAACATAATTTTAAAAAATATCATTTTTAATCAACATAAGAGGGTTTTGTAGCCCAACAAACAAAGCAGTACCTTCTCTCTGATCTCCAGGGCTCTCTTGCACAGTGGTTCTGCTTCCTTGTATTTTCCTCTCTTTCCGTACAGGACCGCCAAGTTATTGAGGGTGGCTGCCACCTGGTTTAGAAATATGGACACCGATTACAAGCTACAGTGTGGATCCAGACCTTATAAATATAACAAAAGCTTTCTCAAAAATCAAAAATCTCCAATCTGATTGGCTGAATTAACACAATTATGTTAAAAGCTCCAAGGCTTCATGATTTGAAGTTTGCAAGACAATCAAGGCACTGAATCTTGGAAGACCTTTAAGACATTTAGTTGCAAATATAGTAGATAACATCCCAAGCACAACTGTATATTCACCCTGTTTTGTTGTACTTACAGCTGGGTGGTCATTGCCCAGGGTCTTTTCTCTGATTGACAGGGCATCATTAAGGAGGTGGGCAGCTTCCTTGTATTTATTCTGGTCCCTGAGAGAAAAGAAATACAATAAAGTTTTATTACGAGACGTTTATTTGAGTAGGTCAAGTGGGCAATCTTCTTCTACTGAGTAAAAAATGTAATTGCGAGTTTTTAATCTCACAGTTCTGACAGTTGTCTAGACTTTAGACAATTTGGAGTCAGAATTGCGAGGTATAAACTCAATTGCAAGAAAACAAGGATTGTGAATACTGTTGTTTTTCCCTCAGAATTTGACTATTATCAGTTTATATAACAAAAAGGAGAGAATTGCGAGATATAAACTCGCAATTACACGAAAAAAAAATCTAATTTAAGAAATATAATCTTGAAATTGTCCGAAAATTTTCTTTTTTTTCCTTCTTCCGAATTGGACTTTATAATTGGCAATTGTTCGTTAATGCCACGCAATTCTGAAAAAAAAGTCTGATTTATGAGAAAAAGTCTGAATTGCGAAATATAAAATCCTCTTTTTTCCTCAGAATTGTAAATTTATATAATGCAATTCCGAGATTTTTTTTTTTAATTGTGTGACAAGAAGTTGCAACTACCTAGTTTTAATTTTGATGTAGTGGCGAAAACAGGCTTTCATATCTTTCACTTAAATATTATTTTAAATGTAACATTTTTTGACCATTTTATTGATGCTTTTGTGTCTTTTATGATGATCGAAGGCTTCATGGCCCATTTACGGTAGTTTTTTAAAAGCCTTTTTTTGTGTTTTATGTAACTAAGGACATATAAGTTTGTAATCAAGTGAAGTCATTATTTATATATCTCTTTTTGCAATGCTGTTTTTACAATTACAGTACATTAAACAAGGAAATTGTGTATAATGAAATGGGAGTGAGAATAATGCCTCCACATGAGCAGACACACGCACCTGTAGACCAGAGCCAGGATGTTGAGCATGGTGGCTACATCGGGGTGGTCGTGCCCAGAAGTTTTCTCCAGGTCCTCCAGAGCCTGCTTGCACAGAGGCACGGCCACCTCGTAGCGGCCCTGAGCGGCGTACTGGATCACCAGGTTATGGAGGGTCCTGAGGCGGGCTGGGATCTCGTACCCTCCCTGCTGAGCGGCAGCAAGCGCGGCGCTGTTGTGCGGGTGTGAGACTGAAGGGGGCGACAGAGAGTAACACTGGTAATATCAAAAA
This sequence comes from Enteromius viviparus, assembly GCA_032353835.1. Taxonomy (NCBI): domain Eukaryota; kingdom Metazoa; phylum Chordata; class Actinopteri; order Cypriniformes; family Cyprinidae; genus Enteromius; species Enteromius viviparus. Next base: position 2,246,376 of record JAUCNO010000460.1, read on the forward strand.
TATGGATTGTATTCTTTCTCAAGCTCCGTCCCAAATACCATTCTTGCCTCAAATTCACACTTTGGTTATGTAACGCCGCATGGACTTTTGGGTAGTACACCAAAATGGCATCCAAAACACCAGTGCAGACTTAAAGGAGATGCAAAAGTAATGAGATGGCCAAATTCACTTAAAAAAGCGTGTCATAAAGTATCATCAGCGCTAAATGCTAACAAGCGTTACGGGCTGTTTACACCAAGAACAACTATACGTTAACTATATTAATGTTCTGTTTTATTATAAACAGACACTGCCTTTATTCCATCTGGTGCTTTTGATGCTTGAGCACTGTTAACTGTTAGCCTCAATAGCTGTGAAAATGCAACAAACTTGAATGATATGTTTTGGTACATGGAACAAAGCTTGGTCGTTTTTCAAAGGAAACAGTCGTTGGGTTAATGCAGAAGTTAAAATGTTAAGAAGGTTTAAGTGTAAAGGTCCTTGCACCCGAATTCGTCATTCTTGGCTATCAAAATGCTTGCTACAGATGCGAAAATGCAGAAGAACTGAACCTGATCCATATTTTTTATTATGATGAACAAATGTTTTGTGCTTAATTTGAGGTCATATCAATATTTTTAGCGTGCGCAATGACTTTAAGTCTGTTGTTAACCAAATGCACTGCACCATGCAAATTTTACGAAAAAAATCTCTCAAATTGGTAGAAAGCCATATGTTGAGTTCCAAATTTGAAGTTGATACCACAAAACTTAAAGTTCCTGGGAGATTTTGTTTGGGCTTTGATGCTTTCTCCTGTCACTAATTATTACATATTTGTCACATTTCACATTGTTGCTAAATATGGAACCTTGAGTCTCATACTACGTTCACACCAGACGCAACTTGCGTGAATAAATTGGGCTATTCGCGCGTAGTTGGATGCTTGAACATTTTACTCGCTTTATTCGCGCGTGCAATTCACTACACTCACTCACTCACTCGCATAAAAATTTACTTAAAAACAAACGTGAATTCGCGTCATGAGAGGGGCTTCTGCCAGGCGGCTCCAGTCTCATGCAAAATATTCTAAATATTGTTGTTATTGTGCCATGAAATGCAGTTTTAAGAGTATTTCAGGCAAGAATGTAGTTGTTTAAAACACAAATCTGTGGTTTATTAAAAATGAGAGCGCCTATTTAAAAGTTTGCTTCACCGATTTCAGAGCCGTGAGCTCCACTCGAACACCGAGTGCTCGTGTTTCGGCCGGGTGTATTCGCGCGAATCGCGCCGCAGGATGTCTAATCTCATCTTTGCATTGATTTAACATGTAAATCACTCACACTTAATGCTTCATTCGCGTCTCGAGTGAACGCAGCATCAGACCTTTCCACTGATATGTTTTATTAAGATATATATATAAAAATATAACATCCAATTTGAATGGTTTTCACATGATAGCTTCGAGTGCACTGACACTGTGTCCTAACTACATAACGCGATGCTGCAAAATGCGATAAAAGTATATTTTACATGTTTAATCAGAGGTTCTGTCCTACCTGGAACAACACCATACAAACTATATGAAATGTATCTATTTTGTTGCAAGAGCAGTGCTCTTCTAGGGAGACCCCGCCCACACACGCATCTGATTGGTTGTGATATTTGATTGATTCTGTCACGTTGCTGTGTTGTGTCGTGTCTAGTGTGAACACCCAAATTGCTTGTTGCTTGAATCTTGTTGCATCACATGTTGTTAGGACAGGGCGTGAAGCTTTTGAATTATACCTAATTTAAGATGCTATAAAATATATGTTACCCTACTTTCTTACCCTGGTCATCTTCATCATTGGGAAACAAATCGTCCAGGGCATCTCTGGGAGTCTCACTGTTTTTCTCTTCCTGAAACAAAATCAAGGAAAAAACTGATTTAAATATTAAATCTGTTTAAATAAGAGCTGCTCTGTTACTATTATTCTTATATATTAAAGTATTGCTAAGGTCAGCTGCATCTCTGTCCCTGCATGACTGAAATTTTAATGGCTCCAGTAATTCAGGAAGTAACTGCATGAAACATCCTTTCATGAAAAATAAATGACAAGCTGGAAGCAGCTGCCATTTTAACAGATAGAGTCTCTTTAAATTCTTCCAATGCAGATAGAGAAAAATGAAAAACATTGGACTGGAGCAAAGGAGAGAACCTTCTGTTTGCCAAGGGATACAATTTCCTAATTCATCACACAGTAACAATGCAGATCTTCTTTGTAACATCTCCATCCAGCAAAACAGGGTAATCCATTCAAGCTGGCAATAAATCAATGCTGCCTACACTTACAGGAAGAAAGACATGGCTCATTTCCCAAGAAAAGCCAGGCTATTGCTGCAGAGGAGATTTAAACCAGAAAAGATCCCCTTTTATTTATTTATAAATTTATTAAATGACTTATAAATGTATTAAAATGAACTCAGATACACCAGATTCGCTAGACTTAATTTCACAGTTACCAGGGGAACATTTCTTATTTTGGCTTTTCATCTAATTTATATATATCTATATATATATATTAGCTTTATTTCAGTATGTGAACCATAATATTTCTTTCTGCTGTGTAAACTTTTCCTATATCACTATCGACAATATTCTAACAAATACAAATTTCAAATTAGGAGAAATCTGCAACAGGATGTAACAGGTGTTTTCTTGTGCTAGTATGATGTAGACACTTACCTCTGGTGAGACGCCATCATCATATTTCTTGAGCTGGTTCATAAACTCCAGATGTTTCTTCTCTTCCTCCAGCTGTGCAACGCTCTGTTCGCTCTTCTGGAGTTTCTGCTGGGTGTTGGCAAGCTCATCTCTCAGCCACTGGTTCTCCTGACAGAGTCGTCGGACCTGAGCACGCAGCTTTTGCTTCTCTGACTCCACTGCATTCAGGTGGTTGGACAGGGCCATCATCACCTAATATGCAATTTAGGTGATGTCATATTTTTACATTATTAAGTAGTTCAGCAATAGATGTTATCAACAGACTTGCCACCACCTCTGTGGTGTTCACCATATCCATTCAAACCACCCTGCACTGTCAGCGTCTCTCACCTGTGCTTCACCTAGGCCCAGCTCAATCATCTCCACAGACTTGCGCAGCAGACTGGACTTCTCATGAACCAAACTGGCCTCCTCATCTTTCTTTAAGCACTGGATAGTTTCCACTAGACTCTGTAGGATGGAGTTGTGCTCGGTTTTGAGAGCTTCCAGACCCTGAATCACCAGTTTAGTGTTGGAGATGATGTCCTCTTGCGTCAGCTTACGTTTCTCCTCATGTGGGTAAACCATGGTGGACATGCTCTGTGAAAGAAAGGGCACAGAATGGAGGTTTTGGAATGACATATGAATTATTTGAATTATCTCTCATTATTCTTCATTGTGTTTTTATTTTAATTGTAGTGTTTTTTATTCCAGTTGTAAAACTGGTATTAAAAGTCTACTGTTTGATGAATTCGTAATGTATTGAATCTAAATAAACACAATTCTTTCCAAGAAAAAAGAGACAAAAGCAACAGTTGTGAGTGGGGTGGCCAATCCTAGCTCCACCCCTGCCTTAACTGTGTTAAATATTCTTATCACTGTTAAACTGGAATAATACATTTTCTCCATTAACGCTCTCACTCTGAAAGCACTAATATAAATTTTAAATATGACTGGGTAATGTAGGCATTACAACATAATACTAATACGCATCATGAAAAATTAATATTCGGTTTTAGATGTGCTAAAGATGGCACTTCATTAACAATGTCATTAAATGATTAGTGTTTTTAGCAATTGTAACAATTTAAGCAATTGTTACATAGTGTGGTTAATGTAGAAACTCTCTTGATGAGGAATAAGAAGAAAATATACATTTAATCCCAAGTGCTCAGGAAACAGGAACAATGTAGGAGGAAACCACAATCTACAAATGAGAATAGGGAGAACTGAAGGCTTATAAGCACAAAGGGAACTAATGAGATAATTAATCTCACAACAGATGAGCATGATGATTAACTAAACAAGGGAATGAACTCATAAAGACAGCTTGCTGAAACAAAACACAATCCAACATTGAGCATACAATGCAAAACTGAGCATACTGTACATGTTACAGCAGCTCCCCCTCCCAGAGGGTGTATCCTTGCACCATAAAATAGTCCAGATGAGGAGGGAGGATGGAGAAGCAAAATGAAACCAAGTCCAATAAACAAGTCCACGAGGGTGAGGAGGTTGGGAGGATCCCTGGAGAAGCCAGGAGCAAGAGGAGCCAGATGTTGAACCAGAGGTCAGCATGGACAAGGCCCAAGGAGGAGTCAAAGATTCAAGAAGCTATGGTGCAAACAACTTGACGAAAGGAACCTTGGGGACGAATGACAAAGATGGAGCTGGAGACCCATGTGGAGTTGAGCAGAGACAAGGTGACAACACAGGTCTAGAGGCAAAAGCTGGGACCCCAAAGACCACAGTGGAGCTGGAGGGAAAGAGAATCCCAGCGAAGGGAGGAACCAGCGAAGACTGGAGATTCAAAGCTAGGAGGAACCAGTGGAGTTTCAGGAGATATAAGGCTGGGAGAAACCAGCGGAGACTCTGGAGATTCAAGGCTGGGAGGAACCAGTGGAGATTTAGGAGATTCAGGGCTGGGTGAAACCAGTGGAGACTCAGGAGATCGAAGGCTGGCAGGAACCAGTGGAGACTCTGGAGATATAAGGCTGAGAGGAACCAGCGGAGACTCTGGTTCCTCCCAGCCCTGAATCTCCTAGATCTCCACTGGTTCCTCCCAGCCTTGAATCTCCAGTGGAGATCTAGGAGATTCAGGGCTGGGTGAAACCAGTGGAGACTCAGGAGATCGAAGGCTGGACTGGACAAGTGGAGACTCGGGAGATTCAAAGGCTGGAAGTAACTCAGGAGACTCAGGGCTGGGTGGAAACAGCGGAGACTCAGGAGATTCAGGGCTCGACTGGACCAGTGGAGACTGGCATCAGCTCCATGTAGCTTGGGGAAGATCGCAAACTGGGCTCTAAACTTGGAGTGGAGCTTGTGAAATCCTCCTCTGTACGGCAGATGGTAAACCCTGATGTGTTGTTCACCGACAACCACTCCACAAAAACTACAAAGTCCTTTCTGGGACGATTTGCTGGAAGTTGTGCCTTTGACCAATCAGTATATTGAGGAAAATGTACTTGGTATGGTCCCCCAGAGAATGTTGAATGGTGGGCAGGCCTGTGGGTGAGGAGCAAAAAAGTGACCAAAGCATAAGAAAAAAAATTATGTAGCCTATTTCTGTTATGTAATGTGATTAAAGTAGAAACTCTCTCAACAATGAGTAGTAAAGAAATACTTTTAATCACAAGTGCTCAGGAAACAGGAAGAACTTAGGAGAAAACCACAATCTACAAACAAGTAGATGGACTAAGGGAGAACTGATGGCTTATAAGGGAACTAACGAGATAATTATTCTGACAACAGGTGAACAGGACGATTGACTAAGCATGAACTCATGAACACAGACCAACTGACTGAAACCAAACATAATGCAACAGAAAACAGAGTTTTGACAGAGTTAATGACAAAAACATAGGCTATATGCTACAGACAAAATTTGTAATGCAAGGTATTTGTAATTGTATTGTAATTGTAATTTGTAATGTAATTGTAATGGTACAAATATATTGTGCATTTTTTCATGTTTGTGTATCAATCTTAAATACAATTTAAATAAATGTAGTCAATTGTGCTATGATTCAACCAAATCTCATCATTGTGGCAGCCCTTAATTGACCAAACTTGTCACAACAGTGGCTTTGAGTCTTAAAATCTGCTGTGTGTGAAGTATTTACACTTCACCCTGAGAACATCAGTCTCATGCTGTAAAACCCATCCATTCAGCCTCCAGTAGGTCATGTGATCCCACTCAATCAATAAAGCCTTGCATCCAAAAGGCTGACCAAACACATGATGGATAATAGTCTTTTCTGTCTTATAATAAACATATTGCATTGAAATAAAACAATGGATAAATATTCTATAATGCATCAACAGGCTTCAACAGAACAGTGTGATGAAATCACACACAATATACAAAGAATTACAATCATCTCATTAATTAAAGTGACTATGCCTTTCACCAGCTAAATCCCACAATGAAAATCATTTACTTACAAGTTAAACCTTGCTCTGCTGCTAGTCATCTATTAATGATTAAACAGGAAGGGACAACTAAGACAAGGCACAGCTGTTAGAAATAAAAAAATCCCCACTGTTGAGGCCTTTCGGTTAAAGGGTTAGTTCACCCAGAAATTAAATTCTGTCATTAATTACTCACCCTTGTGTCGTTCCAAACCCATCAGACCTTCTTTCATCTTTGGAACACGAATTAAGATATTTTTGATGATATCAGAGAGCCATCTGTCCCTCAATAGACAGCAGCACAACTGAAAGTCCATGTGACATCAGAGGATCAAAATCAGTTTTCAGGAGAATACTTTTTTGCGCAAAGAAAACAAAATTAACATCATATACTCAACCATTTTTCTCCATTGGCTTTAAGCCATTTTAAAATACATTACTGCATAAGCGGTACACTTTCTTCTTCTGAGCATGGTGGAAGATGTAAGTCATGGGAGATGAGGAAATTATGTTTTTTTCTTTTTTATTTACATATATAAGTATTCTTGTAGCATGAGAAAAATGAGGTTGATCCACTGATGTCACATGAACTTTTTTGCCTGTGTTTTTGCTGTGTTTCTGGATCTGGGATGACTTCAGTTGTGTTGCTGTCTATAGAGGGTCAGATGGCTCTCTGATGTCATCAAAAATATCTTAATTTGTGTTACGAAGATACGAAGTTCTTACGGGTTTGGAATAACACAAGGGTGAGAAATTAATTACATGTTAGGGTGATCTATCCCTTTAAACTACATCATTAAAGAAACAGTTCACCCCCCAAAAAAGTGTCAGTCTTAAAAGCTTAAAAGCCTGTCAAATACCACCTAATTACTGAACTAAGATATTTATTAATACTGTCACAAACACACAGCATTAAACACATTTGCTTGTGTCTAAAGTGAAAGTAAACAATCAAGAGAAAAACGAGCCAGTATATTAGATGCGTGCAGCTCTTAAAGAGACAGAACTAAACATTCAGTCGCTTGTCATAGTACTTAGTGATAGTTCACTTAAAAATAATAATTGTGTCATTATTAACGTACATGTTGTCCCAAACCTGTATTCATTTCTTTCTTGTGCTAAACACAAAATAAGATATTTTGAGTAACCAAACAGTAGCTGGTCCTCATTTAATTTAACACAATGTTCAACAGAAAAAAGAAACTCATTCAGATAAAAACTAAACTAAAGTAAATGATGGATGTAGTGTAGAAGTATATAGTGTTTCCCCTTTCAATATTGCTGAATACACCTACTCTTCCTGAAAAATAAAAGCACTGTTTGATTTATTCATATTATGTTTATTTGTAATGTGTTTCTATTCAAATAACAAAGATAAAAGGGCTATTATGGATTATGGACTTTATTTTAGTCAAAAGTATTTTAGTTTAAAGCTAAAAAATTTAAATGATGGATTTGTTTTTTTTCACAAGTGGATTTTTGTGATGTTTTTATCAGCTGTTTGGACTCGTTGTTTGGACGAACCATAATAGTCCTTGTACATTCACTGCAGAGTATCCTTTGCTGAGCAAGTGATGCAATGCTACATTTCTCTAAATATGATTTAGAAACAAACTTATCTACATCTTAGACAGCCTGAGAGCGAGTTAAGTTTTAGAAATTTTTGGGTGAGCTATTGCTTTAAGGTGAGCAGTTTGGAAAACTTAAGGCTTTAAACACACAACAAAATTGTCCAGATTATTTGCCCCAATTTACAGTCACGACAAGTCAACATTATAGTTGCTTAAATAATAAAAGTCAGTGGATTTGGGGCAGTTGGTGTTGAAAGATTTTACAGGAAACTGCATAGTGTATGATATTTTAGCACAGATATTCTTCAGAAAATGAATCCATCCAGTCATCCAGTCAGAAATCAAACGTTTTTATACACATTATTTGGTTGTGAGTTCGTCGTCACGTTTGGAACAATGTAAAAGTCTGTTAGTGTGTGATCCTGAGTTGTTTAAAGGGTTCATACAAAGCCAATTTTCCACAAGCTTATATGATTCTTTAGGATCTTAATGGAAAGTTAGTAATATAGATTGCTTTAAAATTTCTTAAAGATAATGTAAAAAACACTAATGTTACCCTGTCAAAAAAGCTCTTTGGAAATCACTCTGTTCTGTGTACTTCCCCTTTAAATCTTCACGAGCTCTGCTGACTCCGCCCCTCTTTTCCGAGGCGCTCTCGGAGGATCTTTTTTTAGCTGTATTCATGGTGAAACTTACTAATTAGCAAATTATTAGGAAAGGCCATTTACAAAGATTCATTAAAAGACATTATACTCACTGCTGTAGTAAAATGTAGTTGAAGCTGGATCATGAATAATTTGCGTGAACATAAACGGATTTCGGTTGATGCAGGGGTGCGTTTCAGAACCAAACATAACGTTTATCTTCATCGTCTTCAGTCACTCAGATGTCGGGAGTAAATGACTACTGCTAGTTCATTAATACATTCAACAACAAAACACCTCAATCTCTTAGGAGTCTTGCTTGTTTCTGCGTCACTCTGCTGTAAGACACTAGTTCAGTCTGTGTGACATGCTGCTGTCAATCAACTATTGGGGGAGTGGCCTCTGTCAGTGTGCCGCCACACTGACATGCATTTGAGAACGGTGCTTGATTTCAGAAGGTGCAACCTATTCTTCTTTTATTTTAATAAAAGTGGATCTTTATCCTTGTAGGGTGGTTGTGTACACACACTCCCAACACACGTTTCAGTCCAAACAGCTTGAAAAAGTGCATGTACCACCGTATGACCCCTTTAGTCCCAAAGTAGTCCCAAATCTGTATGAATTATTTGAAATTATTATTTGAATTATTTTGCCGAACACAAAGGAAGATATTTTGAAATAAGTTTGCAAAAAGGATGTTTTAACCACCATTTACTTCCATACTAGGAATAAATACTATGCTGACCCAAAACAGCCTGGTTACACACATAAAAATAATCTTTCTTTGTGTTTGCCAAAACAAAGATTATTTGTTTATAAATTCACAGAATTCACAGAATCAAAATAAGGATTGAGCAGACAGCCTAGCAATACTCTAATGACTGCTAGTTGACATGTAGTTGCAAAGTTACTTACTGTTAGCAGAATGTTTCAAGTGGACTGTCAATTTAAAGTGTTAGCAAACATTCTGTGCAAAATGGGAACAAAATGTTTTAAATTATATCATGAAGAAGCTGAATTAACAGAGCTCATGAAAACAAAAACATAATTTGACAGCTTAAAGATTAAAACAATCTATTTTTAATCATGCATAAAAATGATACGGTACATGCATAATACTTTAATGAGTAGTCCCACAATGTTCTGGAAAGTTTCAGAATAATCCAAAATGTTGCAGAAACTTTTAGGATGTGCCCATCCTTGCAAAAGTTATTCTTAATATTATTTAAATATAAATATAATAATAATATATGAATCGTTCTTCCACTTTTTTGTTTAATATCACAGCAACAATTTCTCTACTGTGTAAGTTTGTCTCTCATGCTGCGGCAAAACAAATCTAATCAATATTTCATGCCTATTTATGTATTTATTTGCCACCTGTGTCAATATCACACAGTAAACCCCAGCAGCTTGCTGACTTTACAGAGCCATAAGCATGCAGCAGTGGATCTTTGATTTATAAGATCTGCGTGAGGTTTTCTTAATCACAAGGATATCAACATGAGCCATGGCTTTCCTTCTGTGCTCGCTCGGACTCACTCAGCATCGAAACTGGCTGGGACTCTAATCTGATTACATGCTTCATTTGAATGCGTTTGCTTTCCCGTCACACTCTCGCAGCGCTGTGCCGTGAGGGAGAACACACCCTTGTACTTCCATTCATACTCAATTACCCAGGCTGCCCGATCACTGTCTGTGCTGTGGGAGTAACGCCTGTGACGTGCAGCCGTCCCATGGAGCCAAACTCTGCCAAATGCTGTTGAACACTTTCTGGCTTCTATCAGCGCTCAGTTCTTTCATTGAGAGCAATTTGATTTCCCTGGTTAGCATAGTTGTGGTGGCTATTGTGACATGCCTGTTCTAATATGGCCTGCATTTATCTGGTCCCAGTTTTGTTTGAGTAATAATTATTGTTAAACAATAATTTCTTATCGTCCTCTGTGGCAGTTACACTGCATCTGGGAGACATGATTCTGAGTCTGGCTTGTGTCGTGTCAAATGTTTTCCTCACATTACATTTGTTCAATTTAACATACAAATTTAAAAAATCTAATATACACATCAAAAGTAAAATTATTAAGTGTCTAAACATATAAATAAACACAAGTAAATAAATTAAAAGTCCCAGAATTCTATGAAATATTATGCAGCTAGTACAGTATGTTTACACCCGTGTTTTCATTCATTTCAACATGATTTGTATAGCATGCAATACATATTGTTTTAAAATAAATACAAAAATAAATATGTGTACTCAGACCTCTTATTTTTTGTCCTACTGAAAATACTAGAAAGAAATCTAATGACAGAACAGCTATTCTGTATTATGACTTCATATTATATAACACTTTTTTCATCAAGGATGCATTCAATTGACCAAAAGTAAATTCATGTATAATATTTTTAATGTTTTCAACATTTGCAATCACAAGAATTAATTATGCTTTAAAAGGTATGTATATATATATATATATATAAAATTAAATAAAAACTGTAATAATATTTCACAATGTCACAGATATGACTGTTTTTTGACCAAATCATTTCAGCCTTGAAACGACTTTCAAAAACATTCTGGTCGCAAAGAATTTGAATAGAATATTTTTCACATAGAATATGTACATTATGTTTATTAAAAAGGCGGCAATAGTATTTAATAGTAGTAATTATAGTAAGTAGCCCTGTCAAACGATTAATCGCAATTAACTGCAACCACAATAAAAGATTTTGTTCACGCATACAGCATATAGAAAATATAATATAGATATTGAAAATATTTACATGTATTTATTCACACGTATATATTTATTTTCATATGATTTTTTATCACAGATAACCTATTTAATATATATAAAACATATTTTTTTAGAAATATATACATGCATGCATTTGTATTTATATATACGTAATAAATATACACAGCACAAACAGTAGTTTTTTAGTATTTTGGATGTGATTAATTGCGATTAATCGTTTGACAGCACTAGCAAGTTTAACTTCTTTTCTTACGCTGTTTTCCTGTCTTGCTGTAGTTTACAGTGAGGACACTCCGGTGTTAGTGGAGCAGCACAGTTGTGCTTCAGGGGACTCTATTAAGCAGACATTTGTCCCTCCACAGGGGACATCCATTATGGAGGGGATGTGGGTGTAAGGGGCAGCGTCAGGCATTGTACCGCTTGCCTAATGTCCGCCCAACCTTATCAAAGAGAGGCAGGATAAGGCAGACAAGGGACATCCCCACACAAAAGCCGCCCCGTCCTCCGTTCACGCATTTACATGGAAATCAGGCGTGGCTGATATGGACTCGCCAGAATCATTTACTTTTTTGGGACGCCACTTTTTCTCACTCCCTGCCTCCAGCTCTCCCCCCACGGCCCTTCACATCCTAATTCTGCGTACCACCTTTTTGTGTTACTCCCCCCCCCCCAAAAAAGCTGCCAAACATCTCGCTCTTCTAGCCCTCAACCCCCCTTCTGCCTTCCCCCTTCAAACTTTTTTTTTTTTTTTCTCTCGAGTTGGTGGTTCTTTCCTGCTTCGCCGTTGCCCAGGTAACCGCATTCAGACGGAATATAAAGGGACATGAAAAGGGTGGATTGGACAGAGGGCCGGAGAAAATAATGAAGTTTGTCCATATTCAGGCGAAAGCTGAAAGGTCTTCTCGCTCCCATCTCTTCCAGTGGGCCAGAAATCTTGCAGTTATTGCGCTGAAGTAGCTCCGAGCTAGGAGAGGCTCTCTGGTTTCGGTTTGCGTCGGGAGAGCCGAGCCAGCGCTCTGGTTTGGGTCCAGAAAATGGCTGGCGTTGAAGGGGCTCCACAGGGCCAGGTTGAAATCTCCACGGTGGTGTCGAATAGATCCGCTGAGCGCTAGAGCTATAAATCATAGCGCGCTGGACGCGGTCCCTGAGGTTTATATGTGGAAAGCTGCGTTTAAATGAGGACTGGCTATTGTGGGCATTGTGACGGGGGTGTTCTGTGTCTGAATGAGGTTTGAATGACCTGTGAACCCCCCTGCCCTGACATCGCTGAATAAGTGGGGGGCTTTGGGGAGGCGCTGATAATTAGGGTGAGAAAATGACTGGGTGACGTGAAGAAAAGATTAAATGATTAAATAGCCATTAAGTCTTAATTAGGTCTAACGTGACTCTCTTTAAATGTGCGAATGAAGCAGCGCCCTCAAAACCATCTGGACACTTGAGTCACACTTAAAAGTGCGTCAGTGTTATTGCATTAGACAATATAATGCAAAACAAGTGGCATCTGCAAAGAAATAATGCTTTTTTGCTGTTATTTTTAAGTCCCAGAATTTCCCTTCTAAATGGGACATTGATTGTTTTATTATTAAACTTGATATTTTGTGATCTATTGAAAAGATGTTAATGCATGCGGGCCACTTTGCATGGCCTCTCAATTATCAAAGTAAGCAAAACTTGCTGAAAATCTATTGTTCGTGAGTCACTACATGCCTTGTGTCGTCTATAAATATGATAAAACAGGCTTTTAAGAAATGCCGTTAACATGTTGTTTCAAGGTGTCCTTGTTACACAGTACACATACTTGCTATTATAATAATAATAAATTATGCACAATTGCATGCAAGTAACTCTAGTCATAATCTTAAAATTTAAGTTCATGTAATTAATTCATATAGAATGAAATATGGAATTGTACTGTTATTTGTGAATTTCTCAACCATTATGTTTTCCATAAACTATGCTTGTTGCCCCAAAATAAAACTGGCAGCGCTTTGATCATAAAACCTTTAAATATCAGCTTACTAAGACATATTATTGGGAATAGAGTGACAGCTGACATGTCTATGCATTTTATGAAGTCTCGTTTAGGTCTCACCGAAGCAGTCAGTATTTCCTCTCACTTTTAAAAATATCAACTGGTCCAAATTGTGTTTTTATTTTATTTATTTTTTGGCATCTAAATAACCCTTAGGTGTTTATCTTCTTTAAGCATGAGCTCCACATTGTCTTAAATGATACTTTAAGCTTGATGTCTCAACGAAAACCCCAACAAATATAAGGTTCGATGTTTAATTTCATAAACCTAAAGATATTCCAGATTTTCACGTTTTCCTCCTCCACATCTGCCAAACTCCTTTTGTCATTTCACACAGATTTGACTCACGTTTAACTAGTTGTCTGTCTGTTATCTTCCTCAGACTGTGACTCCCACTGTAAGGCTCCCAAGGGCAAGATGAAGGTCACCATGAAAAAATACTGCAAAAAAGATTTTGGTAAGTAGCTTGAGAAAGGCCTGCTTCCTTTTCACTTCGCGTCACTAGACATCTTTCTCTTCTACGTCTTTTCTATCTCTCTCTTTATGTGTGCCTCTCTCTCATAGTGCTGACAGCTTATTCGGAGGCTAAAGGTTTATGTTATAGCATCAAAGCGTGTGAACTCAGCAGGTTTCTCCAGATGGACACGCTCAAAGTGCCTCGCAGCATCTAGAGGACAAAGGGGACAGCTGGTTCCTGTTGAAAGCAGAGATTTCACAGGTTTAAATACTAATATAGTTAATATAATAACGGACTTATAGAAGTTGAAGAATGTAGTTATAGGTTTTAAGGTTATAAGTGGCACAACAGATAGCCAGATTCCTAAAAATGTGCTCCATGCAGGATTTTATCGTCTTCTTTGGGAAATGAATGCCACATATGAGAAACAGATTACAAAGGAAAAAATACAGAGCCATACAGAGTAATTAGTAAAACAAGGCACTAGCATCAGCAAAGTGGTGGATTTGATTTGGGTTTGAATACATTTTTTATATTTTAAAATATAAAATATATATCTCTTACCAATGCTGCACTTATTTGATCAAAAACACATTCAAATAGTAATATTGTAAAATATTATTACAATTTAAAATAACTTAAAATGTTAAAATGTTATTTATTTCTGAGATTCAAAGCTGAGTTTTCTGTATTAAACTGTCAAATTCCTAAACTATATAAAATGAAAGTATACATTTAAACTACATTTGTTGTACTTCACCTACGCAGTATAAAGTCTCTTCGTGCAGAAATCTCTGTTTGACTGCGCACAGGTCCTCTAGCTGTTTGCAGAGTGGAGAGAAAGATGTTTGATTTCACAGTGTGATATCATAAACTCATTCCTGACTGGCCTGAAGTCTGGAAACACATCTGAGATGTGTGGTGTCCAAGAGTGAGGACCGCACTACCTCTGCTCAAAACACTGCCAAGCCAGAAAGAAAAAAGAAATTGAAGAAAGACAGACAGACATGTGTCCCTAAATAGATGCAATGCGCGTTTCTAACTTGAGAATGTTTCAGTCTGTACTCAAACCTGGGAAAACATATAACCAAACATATTGTCTGTTAAAAAAAAGGCACCAATTTATTGGCACCCTTAAGAACATTTAACATCTGTGGAATCTTCTGTTGCACAAAAGCTTCTTTATAGTAGGAAAAAAAGAGAACTTAGATCATTGAGTGTTCTAAACACAAAGAGAAAACGGATTCTTTTAAGAACTCTTCTCTGAAAGGTTCTTTGGGAAACAAAAAAATGTTTTTCAGCAGCATTTCCAGCAGCAATTCATGCATGTTTTACGAGATTGCTAACTTGTACAAATTTGGAGGATCTGCAAAATCGGTTGTATTTTACGAATTTGTACGAATGACCTACACCTAACCTCGATCCCAAACCTACCCGTCTCTGCTCATTTGCTTACTTGACAGACCTAGAAATAGTGCAGAAGCATCTTTACTTTCATGTACAAACTTTGTTTATTTCAAGGCTTCAATAAAAACTTTCCAGATTTACTGACGTGAGTGTATATGAAGGCCTCGGCGTGCCTGCAGCATTTAGCACAAATTGAAATCTGACTTTGCAGCTAAAACCGTTGCTCACAGAATTAAAGTTATAGATTCACAGATGTCCAATTTATCCCATGCACACAGGCCATCTGAAGTGCAATTTCCTCATTAATCAGTAGCACCTTATCTATATTAACATCTCTTACTGCTCATTAATTGAGATGACTCATTTACAATCCCTCTCTGGTTTCCAAAACATTTTTCGGCATGCCCTGGGGTGAAGCAGATCATATTAATATAGATAATATCCACCGGTGGAATCAGCAACCGCTCAGACTAGCAGAACAATAAAATCTAGCAGAGAAAGCGAGAGAAGGAACTATTAATGGCATTGCTGGTCGTCTGTAGCTGTTATAGTTCAGGCTATGATATTAAGTTTCATTCGTTTTTCAATCTCTTGGGTGGGGAGTATGAAAGGGCTAATGGTGGGTCCCTGTTCAGCATTTTTTAAAACTAAAAATTATGTTTGCAGGCCTAGATTAAAACTATAATAAGAAAATACTGTTTTTCTATACAAATATTTTTTTATAAAGTCTTCAGTGTCACATGATTCTTTAGAAATCATTTTAATATATGATTCGATGCTCAAAAAAAAAAAAAAAAAAAAAAAAGTAATGACCCCAAAAATATTAAAAAAAAATAAGTAAAATATATAAAAAAAGTTTGGGT
>JAUCNO010000460.1:2277835-2289062 GCA_032353835.1 Enteromius viviparus
CGGTATCGGGTATCGGCAGATATACAAAGCCCAGGGATCGGTATCGGGACTGAAAAAGTTGGATCGGTGCATCCCTAATAAAGACACACACAGGCATGGATATATTATTTTGAAAATATTTACAGTACATGCATATATTTATATTCATATAATTTATATATAAATATATTTGATATACAGTATAAACGTAGCATATTTTTCTGAAATATATACACATGCATGTGTGTATTTATATACACACAATAAATACACACAGCACACACATACACTTTATTTTTTTATAAAACAAATTTTATTTAAACGAAAACCTTTATTTTTGATGTGATTAATTGCGATTAATCGCTTGATAGCACTGCTGTCGGTAAATGTATGACATGTGAAAGTTTGCATCTGCATTACCACCAGTTTAATCACATTCAAATTTGTATCGCTTTGTTTATGCATTAAACATTCGTCCTCTGTAGTTAAAGAAACACCCAGATGTGAGAGCATCTGCTATGACTAATAATAAATTCAACAGCGCTAACTGTATCTGAGGGGACTGTTCAGAGAGTAACCGAGAGAGGTTGAAACGGAGAACAGATGGAAAAAGAAAACAGGAAGGCAAGAATAGAAGGTCACATGTGTTACCTAGGCGACATGAGAGTCTGCGACTCAGCCTTGCAGAGTTTGCCCACCGTTCCTGCTAATTTCTCCGTGCTCACGTCCCAGCTAATGTTGGCGTCACATGTCGCCTCGTCCTCCACCAGCTCCTGCGTGGAGAGATAAACATCAGGCGGGAACATGTATCACTCTCTTCAAGGGCTCGCGCGGCCGTGAAAATTGTCATGTTGCCGTGGCGACGGCCACTTAGCCACAAAGCAGAATTGCGTGTGGATGTGTCTGAAAGAGTGTGTGTGTGACTTCAACACACTAGATACTGTTAGGACTTATTAAGTGTGCGACACAGACCACAATCTTGAATTATCAGCAGTCAGCAAAAACAGGACAGCCCTTGTGAAAGACGCATAGAGCATCTTTTACTAATTAGAAAATGGATTTTTAAATGTGACGGGCGAATACTGGCGTAAAACTTGACACCACGATGCTAGGGTGTTCTGAGTGGTTGCTAGGGTGTGCCAAATGGTTGCTAAGTGGGTGCCAAATCTACTAATATGATATTCTGGTCTTTAAATATGAATTTGTTTGCGTACAAATGGTGCAGGATGAGTTAAGCTCCGTTCAGGCTACACAGTTTTAGCACGCTATTGGCGATGGGCTTTGGAGCGCCAGATTCAATCTAGTGCACGACAACTGATGTCACATCTGCAGCTCTTCACGATGCCAGAAAGTTTAGCAATGAATATATTTTTTACTGTCATCCATTGTCCCGTCATAGCTACCGTATGACACTAGCCAATAAGAGCATAGAAGCATACAAGCTTTCTTGCATGCCGAACCCAAAGAGAGACAATGGAATTAGCCTTGATTCCAGTAATCCAGTCCAAACCTAGTTGACTTCATGCAATCCAGATTTGCCATTGGCAGATTATCTTTCTTTTTGAGCATTTCTTATGACAATACCACAATGCTAGCTATTGTTAATTTACGAATGTCACTACCTGTTTAGTTACTCTCTTCGTTAAAGACGACAAGCAAAGAGAGATGATGTAGAACTGTGTAGTCTGACAAGATTGTAGGAGTCTAAATTGTGTTGTGTCATAACTGTAAATATGTCATAAATTTGTTTATGAGATGCTTAATAGATTAGGTCAAACATGTCCATCAGACAGCAGAATTGCTTAAAAAATGCATTACGAAGAATGTAAATAATGACCTATAGGCCTATAATTCTATCCCAATCACACAGAATAACCTAAGATGTACCCTACTGCTCAACATTTTAAAGTCCCATGTGGATGCACTGTCTCTCTCTCCTCCCATCTCTCTAAAAGTACCTCATTAGGGCTGTTATTGTGGTGATGCTGGGTAGTAAACACATTTAAACACTCACACACTGTTACTCTTCACTTTAAATAGATGCAAACTGATAGGCACAGAGAGAACCAATAGTAATCAACAGAAGAAAGAAAAGTATAAAACTCTACATCTAAACAGTAATCAATATTCCACAGTAGTTTAGAGAGCCAGAGTGTGAAAATTGCTGTATGTTACATTTTATAGAAATGCAGAAATTGTGACTGACCCCAGCTGCCGAGTCCACCGCTGTAGGGTCATCCGGATATCTGCCACCCACAGCCCTGTTCGTATCCACTGTTAACAGATCGACACCCTGAAAACACACACACACATAGAAACAAAGCACAATAGTGAACATGGGCTTCACGCTTTGGTTGTGTAAGTATTTTCCCATTTCCCCCAGCCCCTTCTGAAAGGGAAGTACACTAGCAAACTTTTTACATTTTATTTTAATATATTTTAAAAGAACTTAAGTGTCAACTGAATGCAATGTTTTCTGGCACTTCACCACATTTTAATTGCAATTAAATTAAATGGATTATATCTTAAATTTATATTAAATTCTATTAGTAATTATACACACTTCTATATAGTAATCTTAATATGTAATTTCTCTGTAACAATCTTAACTCTAATGACAAACTTTTACGGTAAACCACAATATAATTTCGGCCTAAAATATTCTTTGTCATTTCTATGCAAAACTGTATGATTTAAAAAATATTTTTATTACACATTTGTGAAAATGATGTTGCAGTTTAGTACATTTAAATTATATTAATGCTGAAATCACATTCAGATGTTTTACATGTACACCTTAGAATAAGTGTGCTTCTTTAAAGATTATTAAAACAATGATTTTTAAAGTGTAAAGTTAAGAAAATAGTCATTAAAAATTTACTTTCTTTAAGTCCACATAAGTGGCCTTTTATATCACTAATATTACATGTGAAAATATATACTCCGAAGAGTTGAAGTACATTACAAGTGCACATTCAATGCAATTAAGCGCGCTTCTTTTTGCTACAAGTGTAGGGATGCAATGACGAATTTCAAAAAATGAACCGAATAGAGCAGCTCTAAAATCAATCACAACACTACAAGCTTAGATTTAATGCCAAAAGTACTTGAAAATGAGAGAGAGAGAAAGAAGAGAAAGATTTTATAGGAGACTGAATTTCTCATTACATGAATGATTGTTAATGACATCACGAGATCAAAAAGGACAATATATTAAATAGGTATAAAATACCATACATTTGAAGTTGTGTATATTTACAATAATAAGTTCGAGAATGTACAGAATCAGTATAATTTGCAATATTTGATGGTAATATTAAATTTGGTTCTGCTTCGATGGTATTAGCAATTTTTTTACACATTTATAATGAATTTGAATTAGTGATGCAAAATATTTTCACAGATATCCGATATACCGATATTTTTCAACTCATTTTGGCCGATACCAATACTCATACATTTCCTTTTATTTGAAAACAACATTAGGTCTCTCCTGCGCAGAAATTATAAGCAAATAATTAAATTTTTTTTTACAAAAGAATATATCATCAGGTAACAACTTTGTTTTCTAGGTCTACATGTGAAGGTTTATACATAATAAAAAACTATTCCCTCTGTAGAGATAATGGGATTACAATATTTTCTGACAAATTCAATATGTATTTACTACATATTTTCTCAAATCTGATTAATGAGAGAAACTGGTCTATAAGATTTTGACCTGTCCTGTGTCAGATGAGTTTGACTTGACTTGCTTAGATTTATAAAGAAATAGTGAAAATTTATATTAGATGTACAATATATAACCAACATTGGTATGTTCTGTGTTTGTCTTTGTTTAGGCAGAATAATACTGATAACACAAGCATTCAAAATGTCAGACTTACAATGGAGCTTGGATCTCTCGGTTGGCTTTTCTGACTGTGCAAACTGCCGATCTCCGTCTGTGAGCTGGAGTGAGACATTCCCTCAAAGAACGGCCTTGAGTGGAAAACATACACATCTTACGATTATAAAAACAGTCTTAGAGCTGAATTTCATGGTCAGCGATATAGTATCAGTAAAGTTTGCCTGAGTGTTCTTTAAGAGGCATTTACACAGGTGGCGATTTGCAAAGACAAAGCAACTGGGAGTCATTCGCAAAAAATAAAATAAAAGTGATGTTGGTGAGGTTTAAGCATTAAAAATGTTCGTCATTCCTATACAAACAGTTTTACCAGAAAAAAGTCTACTAAATCCTGAATATCTGTCAAAAATTTCCTTGCATGAAAGTAGCAACTTTGTTAAACAAACTAGTTCTTCTTGTTCAGAAGTCTTCTTTATAACAGCCAGGGAATTTTGCATGACTTTATTCCCCTTGGACTGATAAAAAGCAAGAAATTGCTTTAAGCCAACCAATCAGATGTAATTTTGAAAATGGCTTGCAAGTTTTTTGTGTAATATACATCAGACTAGAGCTATGACTCATGGCTCTTACTTTAATTTGGGTTTGGGAGTGCTGAGAAGACTCTCGTTGTCCTCCATCTCTGGTCCACTGTCGCTCTGGTTATAAACCTCCAGACTATCATACAGAAGATCCAAATCTTCAACCTCCTGCGTCTGATCAACTGGGTCTGAGTCCAACACCTTTTTGAGCCAGCAAAATATAAATGAAATGCAGACATGTATGTAATGTGAGTAAATCGAATAGGAGAAGTTCAACAAATGACTTCAACAAATTTGCCCCCAAATGTGTCTTTAATTTATGCCAATCAAAAACATTATAGTATGTCACATTACAGTAAATGACAAATTTGTTTTTATAGTAAAATGTGACTTGAGCATGATTTGCCCATTTTAAAAAGCCAACATGTACTGAAAAACCATTTATTCAGAGCAATCTTTTTTAGCCAACATTTTAACAGGACAGTACGATCACCAGTAATGACCCATTCATATAATGCATCTCCTCGGGCAGCTGAGGCGAAAAGACAGAAAGTCCATTGTGTTAAAGTAAACAAAAGACAGAAAGAGGATAAGAGATGGTCTGAAAGTACAGGGGGCATATGAATGATCATCCTTATAATGAGAATTTAAAAGAATTTATGCTATTGTACTTTCTTTCCAAGATAATTAAATAAACAAATATTAATCTTCCATCCTGGATCCATCCTTTTTAAGTGAACACTGACTTAAAATGTGTCAGCACTCAAACAGACTTTGTTAGTCTTGTTCTGCTCCAACTAAAAAAGCATAGCACTAACTTGGCCAAGGCAGAAGATCAGCTAACCCTACACAGATCAGCAGCACAACACAATAGCTATTGCAGTGACAAGCCCATGTTGGCAATGCTACACATGGGAACAGCCTGCCAATGCCCAACTGTGTCATCACCCTGAATCAGGAAGTTGCTGGACTGATTGCCAAATAAATCTGGATCATTTCCTGTAGGGTTTGGATAACGAAATGTGGCAGCCAATGCAAGAGGACGAGGAACTCAAAGCGTCAAACCGCTATCAACTAACAAGCTTAGACTCTAACAATGAGACCACAAAGCTACTTAAATCTTGCCCGTAGGCTCTAGAAAAATGTACAACCTTAAGTCATGACCCCATAACATGTCCTCACAGAGCAAAGCAGTAAGTTTAGTTTTAGAAGCGATATACATCATATCTTACACTGCAAAAATCAAAGCTCCTCTCACATTTCAGCAACTAGATCAATCATTGCCAAGACTCAGGGCTGTTTTTATAAAGGTTGAATTTCATGGCTGAAGTGATTTTGTGATTACAAAGCACAGGACCGCAAAATACAGAGTGGAGAGTGCAGAGCTTCAGGCAAAAATATATTTCTCTCTGTTATAACGAAAGACAAAGACAATTCTCACCTCATCCGATACTTTGAATCTCTTCAACAGAGCGACAAACTTCTGCTTGAAATTAGGTTGCTATAAAGAAATTGAGAGAATATGTCATCAAGGACTTGCAAGTTGCAACTGTTCCATGCAATACATGTTATAATCACAGAAACAAAACATTTTTGTTGTGCGTTTTAATTGAGACAGTAAAGTAGATAAAGGCAAAAAAACTAAGCTAAAATGGAAAAAAAATTGCATAAACCATTTTTGGTCCAAGTTCTTACTAAGCATCTTTAAAGGGTTAGTTCACACAAAAATTTAAATTCTGTTATGAATTACTCACCCTTATATCATTCCAAACCCATAAGATCTTCCTTTGTCTTCAGAAAACAAATTAAGATAGTTTTGAAGATATCAGAGAACCGTCAGACCCTCCATAGACAGCAATACAACTGAAATGATCCTAAGTCCAGATATGTAGTAAAAACATCGGTAAAACAGTCCATGTGACATCAGTGGCTTAACTTCAGTTTTTTGATGGTATGAGAATACCTCTTTTTTTGCAAAGAAAACAAAAATAATATAATTTAACTCTACAATTTTTCTCCTCTGACTTACGTCTTCCACCATTTTAGAGTATAGCAACGCAACACATTCGCAAGCTTCAACTTATTTGATGTAATCATCCTTGTTTAGATTGTGATACTCTTTAAAATAGCGGAAGATGCAAGTCACGGGAGGAGAATGAGTGGAGGTGAGTTATCTTTACGCTAAAAAAGTATTCTTGTAGCATCGCAAAAGAGAAGTTGAACTGCTGACTGCTTTACCAATGTTTTTACTACGTTTCTGGGATAATTTCAGTATTGGTGTTTATGGAGGGTCGGATAATTTCATCAAAAATATCTTAATTTGTGTTCCGAAGATGAATGAAGGTCTTACGAGTTTAAAACGTTAAAAATTGTTCGGTAAAAAAAATTATGTTGTATTGCTAAATAATCTTGCTGCTATGAAGGGATAACATTGCTGGAATGGTTAATGTTATGTAAGGAGTAGGGCTAAAGTCAGCAGTGTAATTATAGATGCAACTACAGAAATTAATTATAGATCTTATTAAGAGTTAGTGCACTGTATCATATAATTAAGTTGAAATGTTAGTGCACAATATACACTTTAAAATACACCTTAAAATGTGCTTCAGATAATTGCATGAACATCTATATTAGTGTCACTTGTGTTTACACATTGATCCTGGGTTAACATTTGTTTTCCTGATGTGTTCCTGATGGTGAGCTTAGCTTAAGAGGATTAGAACATCCTTCTATGACCTTCTGTGAACCAGATAACACTGAACCAAACAGCACCTTTAGGACACAAAGCCAATTTATCTATGTTTCTATCAGGTAGCTGCCTGAAGTGACTTGAATCAAGACAATTAATCTATGATAACAAACTGGGTCATCTAACTGTTTTGCTGTGACAACGTCTGCATGCAAAAACAAATAGAGAATAGGGTGGGTTATATTACAGTGACATATAGTATAATACAATTTAACCATATCAATTATTGGCACTGTTATCATATCAGCTGGCAAAACTGTTTTCTCTGGTATACAAAGATGTTTTACAAATGAGGTTCTCCAGGGCTCGATTGTGGGTCCTATTATTTTCTGCAAGTAATCGATCTTTGTTAGCGATCCCCCAGGATAAATGCAGAGGGAGTATATCTGTACATACCCGGGTCATAGATGTGGTCCTAATCATTTTCCTTCTAGATTTTTTCGGCTTCCTCTGAACATCATCATCCTCATCATAAAGTTCCTAAAACAGAATTTCAATAAGTTTTATTTATGCTTTTGATAGGTAGAGATACTTTTCTAAAACTTGAATAAATTTAAATTAAATTAACCACACAGTGCAGAAACCAGCTACTTAACCACTAACTAGACACAATCCAGTATAATCAGCACAATGCTATTAGTGGATGGAATTCTTGTTAAGGTGAATTCTCCCAATACTGTATTGATTTAAACTGAACCGATATGCCGATAATTAAAGTCAATAAGACCAATGATACTGACAGATTACATTCAATCAGAGAACTATATAAAATGTACTTTATTTGAAATATCATTTTTTAGAGCAAGATTTATAAAAGACATGTTAGCGAGAACTCCTGACCTGGCCTTGAACAGCGTCATCACTCGCCTCTTGCTCTGAGGAATAGCTATCATCGTCATCTTCAGAATAGTTATCCATATCTGGAGAACGGTCTAAAAGAGAGAGACATTTAATGACCCCATGTTACTTGACATTTTGATGCAGCAATGGCCTTAGGCATACAGTAACATCTCAAAAAATCTCAAAGCATTAAAATGATTTTATTGCTCCAATTTGAGAACACTTGATTTGCTGAAGCAACTTTCCCTTTAATGGAACCACAGCATCAGTCACTTTTTCTTCGTGTGGGCTCTGAGATGATGGATGGGAGGATGTTTTGTGGTAGACTTTGTTTCCGAGGGACTTTTTAATCTTTATTGCATTTTAATGCACTCAAACTGCCCATTAGCATCTTTAAGTCAATGTAATGACTATACATAAACAAAAACCCATTCACTGATGGGTTATTATGGTTTGTACAGTCAAGGAATTGCAAGTACAACTGGGTATATTGGGTGGTTTGATGGAGCGGTTAAAGATTTAGCCAGTATGTGTTTCCCTCCCTGCTATTTAGATGTTGTTACAAAAGTCCATTGTCTCATTAATACTATATCCATGTATGAAGCACAGCCTAATGTGATTCTTAATTGTTTGAATTCCTATTGAAATTATTGGACTGCCCACAAAAATTCACCAAACAACAGTTCCGTCAAGAAAACTCTGTGAGAGTTTAGTATTGTAATATACATGCCAATGGTAATGTAATAATGGTTATTTTCTATTTAAATATACTAATTAATTTGTGTGAATCACCTGAAGCTTTGGCCTTAGTCTCTGGCTGACCACTGCCATCTTCTGGGTCAATAGGTTGACTCGACAGTGAATAAACACTCAGTTCTGCTGCACGCACCGGTGCTTCCTTCACGTTACTATGGAGACCTAAAATCTGGCCTCCATCTGTCGGGTGCTGCATCACCTTTAAACATAAACACTCAGAAATAAGTAACACATGGACAAAAGAGTCCGAATTCTTCGGACGCCTTGTCCTTGCAGTTTAACTCCAGCACATGACCTCCCATCTGAAAGCTTCAGCTTTTTGTCAATTCAAGGTTTCATTCTCAATCGACCTCTTGGACAGATTAATTATTCCCTACGTTCAGCGTTTTCTGTTGAGTCTTTATTGAATATGATTATCACCGGAATCTCTGCAAACAGGAATTTGGAATTTGCGGGGGTGAAACTGCCAAGATTAATTGCAGGCATTTTCAGAAAGCTAAATAGCTGAATTATGTGCGACAGTAGGTCCACGCTCACATAAAAGCCCCCAACACTCCTATACACTAGACCTTTTTGAGAATAATTGTCTCGAAACAAAAGAACAAGACATATTAGTAATTTAGGGTTTCTAATTATTATTAATATGAGATACCCCAAATGGAAAAACTCTTACAATTACAAAAGCTAATGAAAGTACTGCACTTATTCCATATTTTTAGCAAGAAATATCCACATTTAAAAAAAATCATATTTCCACTCTGAGTTTTAAAACTGCTACTTTCTTAAACTTCGCAATCGCTGCTTTGTTGTTACATTTGGTAAATTACATTGGTAATAACAAAGTTGTCATTTAGTACCACAACACTGTAATGAATTACTTTTATTATTACTTTCCTCAACATTGGCGGCAGCAACAGCCGATCCATCAATATGATATCAATGCATATGGCTCCTTTAATGTGTGATGTGAGAGAACAAGTATTGACATATTGAGATTACACGAAAGCGTAAGAGTATGAGCTGCTTTGCTGGAGAAGGGTGAAATAAAGAGGTCACAGTCAGTCTGGCAGAAGCTTTAATGAACTGGACACCAGGCATTAGTGATTGATTTACCCCTACCTCAGCCATATTAATAACACCAACGGCCAGCGTCTTGTAGCCCAAAATAGTTCTGTTTTTATAGCGTTTCCTCCTTTGAAGCATGATCTGCAGCCGGTTGGCATCTCTCTTCAGGAAATGTGGGTACTGAAGAAAGGAAGTACAACAGTACAGTGATTTGAGCGTATTGTTGCTTGAGATTACATCATTTTTATCAGCAACATTGTGACATTGTTAGCACGCACTCTTTATTTGATGAAATCTTCACTTCATACTTCCTGTCAAAACAACTCCTAAAGTGTCAACTAGAAATGCTGGATATCTGACCCAAACTGAGGAAAAACATAAAGGGTTCTCGGAAGAAACAAAGGGTAATGAAGTAAATACTCCATGCAAAGAGTACTAAAACCCTGAAACATGAAAGCTTTTAGAGTAAATTCAATTAGTTTTAAGTTACTGATATATTCTCACACACTTTAAATTTGCAACTAAATATGGATGGGTAGTAAAAAAAGAAAATATCACAATATTTAGAAATTGTATACAAAATGTTAACATGTTTTATCTTACATTGTACAAAATAAATAAATAAAAATAAGTAAATAAATAAATATGTTTCCAAAGTAAAGGTTATCGTACCCCTCATTTGATTAGATTTTTTTTTTATTAAGTTTAGAGTAATTTTATTGCAACTTAATTCCTGCATACTTTCCCCTCGTAAATGTAAGCATTTTTAGTTACAAAGAGAATTACAAGGAAACACAAGTAAATAATGTCAGATTAGACATTTTTGGGGGAACTGTTTCCTTCTAACCCTATTTGGGACTACACTGAAAAACAATATGTATGTTTAAATAACTTGTGTACTGTGTATATTTATTATGTACATATATGTATATTTGTATAATGTAAATATGTGTGAATGTATATTTATTATGTTTATAAACACACACATGCATGCATATATTTAAAAATAATATGCTATATTTATATATTAAATAATTTATATAAATAATATAAATAAATAAATATACACAGTACACACACATATATTATGTTAACAAAAACCTATTTTGGGTGTGATTAATTGCGGTCATTTGACAGCACTACTTTTCTTACATTGCTGTTTTTTCTGAGCAGGTCAGAGAAAGAAGTAAATCTTAACTAAGTATATTAATATTTAATCTTATTTCAATTGATGTATTAATATCATATTCATAGACTGAACTCTGTTTTCTTCCCTAAAATATTAAAATCCGATGACCTACCATTACGCCAAAATTCAGACCACAGACATTTGCACCTAATGGCGCTTTTCCACTACATAGTACCAGCTCGTCTCGGCTCGCCTCGACTCGGCTCGACTCGGCTCTGTTTGGT
>JAUCNO010000460.1:2317594-2333634 GCA_032353835.1 Enteromius viviparus
GACACAGTAATTCCCAAATAAATTGTTAAAAAAAAATCATACAATGTGATTTCCGGATTTTTCTTTTTAGATTCTGTGTCTCACAGTGGAAATGCACCTATGCTGAAAATTGTAAACCCCTGCATGATTTCTAAGTAAGAGAACTTGCAAAATCACAGGGTGATCAAATACTTATTGACCTCACTGTATATAAATAAATATATATATAAAAGAGATAAATTGTCAATTGTTTGGCATGAACTCCATCTTGAAGGAGTTTTTTCTCAGTTGTTTCTCTCTGTAGTTGTGTGTTTGTGTAGAATAACATCACTAAAGGCCAAGACGAATCAGTGCTGCCTGCAGGTTTGTGCTCGTAAACCTCATTAGCACATTCTTCCCATCCATCTTTCGTGGTTCACTTTATTGACGCTCTGTGACAATGAGATCTTTTGACTTCATAAATGTAGTGTTCAGGAATATCGCCCGTGGGTTTAGCCTATTTTTATCATTTAGGCCAATACAGCCCCTCCTTTGAGCACATATATCCACACCGTCTTGCATATGCATGATCCAGTCTATGTCTTTCATACTTCTTTAAGATTCATCTCTTCTAATCCACACCCCTCCTTGCCTCTTCTCCCCTTTTAGATGTTTTATCCTCTCTTTCAGCACTGAGTCAGATGAGCTTTTTCATGTTGATTACATAAGAGTCTCAGAGGTATAACTTAAGTCTGAGGTGAAGGACATAAAGGCCTCTTCCATTGTGGCTAGAACTAATGGCCAGAATGAGAAATTGCCTTAACTAGAGCCCAAAAGCCCTCCGTACACACTCAGCCGGTCTCTTTTCGCAGCACATAAGGAGCGACGCTGTCTGTTGCCCTTGATGTGAATTTGTAGTAGCACTGTGTTATGTAAAGCGGGTGATAAGCCGTATGTGCTGACAGATATTAGTCTGTTGAGAAAACAGGCTTTAGTAATGGAATTATTTTAGCTCTGATTTGAAATGTAATAAAAAGAAGTATTAAATGGCTTGTAATGTTAACCGTGTGCATGTTTTAGAGTGGCTTTCAGAAAACACATGGCCTACTCTGCCAGAAAAGCCTCTGGTTGCTTGCTTGATTAATCTCAATGGCTTTATCCAAATGAAATTATATGTTGATTATGTAACCGAGTGTAAAGGGATGGGGGTCAAGAGCCGATATGCCACATACTATCTGTGTGTGTGTACATATACTGTATATATATAGTATTTATTTATTTAGGAAGTCATTTTATAAAATATATATGAATATTTTCAAATATATTATTATTATTATTATAGTTTGAAAATATTTACATGTATTTATATTTCTATATATATTATAAATATATATTAATATATACAAATATTTTTTTCTAAAATATATACATGCATGTGTGTGTATATACATATATACATACATATTACGTAAACAGAAACTTTTATTTCAGGTGTGATTAATCATGATCAGTCGTTTGGCAGCACTAAAAAATATACAAAATATTATTATTTAATTTATTAATATTCCATATTTATATAATCTTTTCCTAATATATGCATGTACAGTATTTTTAAAACATGCATGTGCACATACACGAAATATTTGTATATATACAATTGTATTGTTTTTTTACAACGTGTGCATTTAAATATTATAAATAAAAATATGATATAAATTAATAATGAAAATGTGAAAAGTAATTATGTTATATATATGATTAACTATCATTGTTATAAAAATGTATAATTTAATTCTTACCAAAATTATTAATACAGTTTTATTCTGAATTGCATGGGACATACATTGTGTGTGTGTGTGTGTGTGTGTGTGTGTGTGTGTGTGCGTCAGACACGCTCAGGCTGGTTGACCATGATTTGTCCTTCCCCATTTTCAGCTGCTGCTGTTTCAGTGCTGTTCTCAGTGAACCCGCTGCCCTCTCCCCCAGTCTTGCAGTTGCTTTTTCTTTTTTTTTATCTCTTTGTGGACTACTGTTTGGCTTCATTTTAAATGACAAAGCATAACCTTCTTTACTAAAATGCTTCTTAATCGACAAGAGGAGACCCCCTGATGCAGCAGGGACAGATGGAGGCACAGGAAGATGTACAAAAATAACTCTGCGTACACACAACACGTCATTGTGTGTGTGTGTTCATGTGATGGAAAAGGAGTGTCAAATAGTCAGTTTGGATTTACACCAAAATCTGCTTAACCTTAGTAAGCACCTTTCTCAGTCAACTGACTTGAGTTTAAGTGTAGTCATGCATGTGCTATTGCCCATGAAAGACCACTTGTCGTGTACTGAATTATTTAAAACGATAAAAAAGGAAGTGGACAGTCCGGCCAATAAGTACTCTGTTGGCGCAGACGGCTCTGTTTTTCACTGCTGCTGTTGTTAGTGAAAGGAAGTTGTTTCTTGGCAGCGGTCCATCAGTGCAGCACATTTTGAGGAATGGCCCCTGTACTGCAGATAGTTCTCGGTAAATAAGAAAACGCTCTGATTTATTAATTGGAGCAGGTCCAGAAATCTCCTGTACAACAGATATAAAGCTATTTTAGATATGCCTCAGCTGTTCAAATATTATTTTGTAATCTCTCCGTTATTTTCTTCCAGATAAATGAACTCAGTCACATCCAGATTCCTGTTATGCTGATGCCTGATGACTTCAAAGCCAACTCAAAGATCAAGGTGGACAACCACCTCTTCAACAAGTAAGAGAGACTGACTTTACGTGATAAACTTTATGTGATCCTTTTGCTATGTTGCTTTTGCTTCTGTAATTTATCAGCTTTTGCACCTCTTTCTACTTCCATAGAGAGAACATGCCAAGCCATTTCAAGTTTAAGGAGTACTGTCCTCTAGTCTTCCGCAATCTAAGGGAGCGGTTCTCCATTGATGATCAGGAATATCAGGTACATAAGTGCTTAAGTAAGCGGTCAAGTGCTTCTATGGAGGCAACCACCCTCCACTGCATGCCAGATGGTCACTTGACTGTGTGCTGTAAAGAAAATACGGTAGTCAATCCCAAATACAGGACTGATAACCGTATTCTCCTGCTGTGTGAACGTGGCCATAGATATGTGTTTGTAGATTCACCATTTGATCGTTCCAAGCATGCATACCCATCTGCGATTTAAATAATAGGGAATCTACCTATACATATCTTTGGTTGTACGTGCATGAATGGTCATGTGACATGCGTTTTAGGTTAATGTAATGTTTTAGGTTAGTGTAAACCAAGATCACCGAGAACACTGACCAAACAAGTTAATTACAGTAAACATAAAGTTACGTTTTACCATGTAGTGAAAGAACAGGAACTCGACATAGCAATAAAAGGTCTGGTGAGTCTTGATCAATTATAAACGGAGGAGGAAAGGCCTGTTGATACTTGTGAGATTTATCAAACAGGTCCATTAAAGTCTTTATATAAAACAACGAGTCCCGATTATAAGTCCGTAAAGCCAAGGCACATTCATCAGTTATTCGTTCTGAAATAATCACATATGCGGAGAGGATGGCCATTAATAGTTTAAACAACAAGAGACGAGCCAAGGCACAGCCAGACACAGGCGCCATCTTGCCCGAGCTGCCTGTACACACATAAATCTATGCAGACACATACAGTACAGACAAACAAACAGAAAGTTCAGCGACTTAAAAGCTACAAGCATGGTACACACAGCACTGTTCTTGAAACAGGTTAACTTACAGTTTCACTGATATTACTACTATCTAATATATTACTATCATGGGCTCATTCCGCTGTTATTCTGATCTGAAATTACTTTTTGGATTTAATAACAGAGGCGTTGGTAGAAGGTAATCCTACACACAAGTGTTTTCAAGGACAAAAACCAAAGAAATGTCTTTGAAAAACAACATGTGAACAATATTTGAGGTGTAACTGTAGTATAAGTGACTCCAGTCAATTGAACTATTAGAAACTAATGCTTCGCCTCATTTGTGTGTTTGCCAGCATCGACAAGTTAAAGTTTGCAGAGAAATATTTGACCAGAATGGTAAACATGATGGTAATTTTAATTAGTTACGGCTCATTAGATCTAGCATTCTGCCTGCTTTGAATAAGACACAGACATGAAATAGCGCTGTAGGATCACATTTATTTGAATGGATGAACTGACTTGGAACTACGGCGATATTGAAAAAAACACATATTGCGATATTTAGTTTTTCTGCTATATACATATATTGTGATATGGAAAGAAAAATCACATATTCACAGATGTATCATATATTAAAGTCATTTTTTATTTTCTGAACGGTTACATGTATATATATTTTTTCTTATTTCTTCAAATGTGAAGTGAGCAGCAGTCTGGGCTCATTTTTTTAGTCTGTTCACACATTGACTGCAAGTTTGTCATGTCTAATATAGGTTTTTTTTACTGCCTCATCCTTCAATAAGCCTCTTTGCAAAGTCTGCAGTGCACCATGACACATTTACCCTGAGATATGCCACACAAGCTGTTGAGAGCCTGTGCTTGCAAAGTTTAAGATCTGAAAGTAACATTCACAGCTGAAATCTGTCAGATGCTGTTGATTCAATGTTGAAAATTGTCTAAATGGTTGTAAAAAGGTTAATAAAATATGTACAAATTAACATTGTTACATTAAGAATTGTTAAATTAACACTGTTATTCAACCTTAATCCATTCACATGTGAATAAATGTTGATCACTCATACTATGACCTCTTTAAAAAAACATTTTTGTACCTCAGTTCCCATGTAGAAGTTTTATAATTAAATTGAAATCATCAGTTTCTACAGCCATCATCAGATCTTACAGG
This sequence comes from Enteromius viviparus, assembly GCA_032353835.1. NCBI lineage: Eukaryota > Metazoa > Chordata > Actinopteri > Cypriniformes > Cyprinidae > Enteromius > Enteromius viviparus. The sequence goes on from JAUCNO010000460.1 coordinate 2,322,404, forward strand.
CTCAGATCAAGTTAAATGCCATACGCTGAAAATACTGTATTGAATTTGGCCCATCTCCCAGAATACTTCAATACTACACTTACACTACTGTTGACCCAGCACAGGGATTGTAGGAATCAGCATTTAAAATTTCACTGAAGTGAAAGTGCAGTTTTTTGAGTTGTGTCTCAATGCCTCAGGGGTAACTCTAGTAAAACATCTTTAAATCAATAAACACAACTGATATAAATATCAACAAGAGTGGCTCTTAACTGGTGGGTCATCATAACCAAAAAAATATTGAAAGTATTGTTCTGAGATAGGGCTGCACGATATTGCGAAAAAATGACATTGCGATATATTTTTTTCCTGCGATATATATTGCGATGTGTACATATTTATTTATGTTCATCGGCATCATCCTTTTTGTATCCAAAATTAAGGCTGCACGATAATCATTGCGCGATAGGTATTGCGCATCTTGTCAGTAAAATAGGTAAGATTTTCCTACCTGGGCTTACTGCGCACGCGCACATCAATATTGCATTCATAATTACTATATTTGCATTAACAGTAAGGGTTGGTTTAGCGTTGTTTGAGGTGTAGACATTAATAAAACATAATTTAACAGGTAGCATTTTCTGATATCAAATTTTACAACCTATTTTTTTCATAGGAGGTAGCAAAATCCGACAAGGTAGCAAAAAATGGCGGAACACCGGTTCTGTAATCAGCGGTAAATTGCATCAGGTGCGTGATCTCACATTGAGCTGCATTTACTACGCAGAGCCGTTATTCATTATCAGCGTGATTTTGCGCAGCGTAGTAAGTGCGACTGATGATTATTGTACAGCCCTATCCAAAATACTTCCATATGACCGACGTTGCGTTTCTTTTTGCGACCAAATCTTCCATTTCGGCGCTTTTCTCCAGTCTCCGCGCTTAATATTATTTATATTAATATTATTTGTAATAATTATTGCACAATACAAACGTTTATGTACAAATGTAATCTATTTGCAAACATTAAAGTAAAACATTAAATTAAAATAAGTAAGTGCCGTAAGTGCACGAGTACACGCACAACAAAAAAGGTAAAAAACTTTATTAATGAAAACACTTACATTCACTGGGTGTAGGCTATAACAACTTATTTTATGTGTAAAAAATTTAAGGAAAGTGGGTGAAACATTTTCAAGTGTCCAGTAGATGGCTGCAGTAGCCCACTAATGCTGCTTACTTTAGACCAGAGCTTCACAAGCAGTTAGCCCCAAGACAAATTACACTGAAGTGTTAAAGTTATATTAAAATGAAATATAAATAATTATAAAAGGAATTAAACAAAAATAAATGAAAAAATAAAATAAAGTAAAACAGGATAAATGCACTTTAAAAATGTTAAACCATAATAATGGTCTAAACAATATAGTTGGTTTTATTAATGGCCAACTTTCTGGAATCCCAAAATTAATCACAATAAATTGGTGTAATTTGTTAAAACCTAGTTTGATCGTAAAAGCTTAACATAACATAACTTAACTTTACATTATTGTAGTAGAATAAGTACTGCAAGTATTGTATCAATAATCATTAGAAATATTCTATTAGGCTACTTAAATAGTGACTGATGACTAATGAAGATATTTAGAGTTCATACACCACTGATTTTATTTATTTGTTTGTTTATTTATAGCATAAGAGCAAATGAACACGAGTTCCAATCCTTTAATTCTAACACTTTATCATAAAATATATAAGCTTTCGTTGTTAATTCATAAGCAATGTTACATACAAGTAGACTTTTGGAAAAGGGTGGTTTAGTGTCAGGAGTGACATGATAGACCTATTATTGCGTCAAATGTAACGAGAAAGGGGTTTATTTTGAGTGACAACTCAATTCTACCAATAGCGACCAGACTCAGAATAGCAACGGTCCAATCAGGAAGCGGTGGGCGGAAGCAAAGGATTAGCTGTGGATCGCGCTGTATTGAACTGATCGCGGATATCTTTGTATTATATTTCCAGAATAACGCGCTAGTGTCGCAATGGTGTCGCACTCGCTGGCTTTACCGATGATCTGCTTCACCACGCTGTGGGGTCTGGTCGGGGTTGTCGCCCCGTTTTTTGTACCGAAAGGACCAAACAGAGGGTGAGGGCTGATGCTGGAATAAAGGCCCAGCGATTCATCCATCCTTCATCCATCTTTAAACGCACCCTTTCTTCTACAGTTTTGCTTGTGTGTCATTTAAATGTTTTCACAATTTTAGCGTTGATTTTTTTTATGTTACTGTTGCAGTGTCATCATAACCAGTTTGGTGCTGACCGCCGTTTGCTGCTATTTATTGTGAGTAGAATTACAAATTTTGTTAAAATAATGCCACATACATCCCAAAATACTCAGATTTATTAATGTTTTGGGTAATTGGAATAAAAAACAAGCCGTGCATGGTAATATATGATATATCATCTCTACAAATCCAATGTTTACAGTGTATTTTTGATGTGTCCTAATATTATAAATTTAATGTATGAGATATAATTTATTTTTTCGTATTTTATTTTGAATATTCATTACTGTATTCATATCCATTACAGCTGGTTAGTAGCAATACTGGCCCAAGCCAATCCTCTATTTGGACCTCAGCTTAAAAACGAGACCATCTGGTATCTGCGCTACTTCTGGGAGTAGATGGAGGTAAACTGGTGTTTATTTAGGGAAAACTGAGTTTATGAGGATTCAGCAATGATTTAGATGTTTATGATTGATTCTCATGTGTTGCAGGTGTCATTCGGACGATTCAGAATCTCATCAGGCTTTTTTTTCTTTAATGTCACTATTATAATCCGTTAAACTCACAGAATAGTGCAGGATCAACTTCGAGGGAACAGAAGCTGCAACATTACACAATTTTTTTCAATAAAATCAAAATTATTTGACTTTTGCTGAAACATAAATATGTTACCTGGCATAATAAATAGAAAATTGTATAGAATGGTATTCTAAAAATGTACAAAGAAATGTTATAGTGATATTCTTGTGAGTTATAAGGATGTCAGTCTGTGTACTTTTGGATGTCTGAGAGTATATGAGTAAAGTGTTTTTATTTTGTTTTGCATCAAGGCACAGGTTTGTCTGTTTTAGTCTTTTTTTAATATTATGTTGTCCTTACTTGCATGCGACACTGCATCCATGTTTACCTGATGAAATTATTTTTATATTTATTATTGTTTTTATTTGTAAATGTGATATTCTGTTGAAATTTTATGTTATCGTGTGAAGACTTTGAAGTTGTGTAGTACAAAAATAAAATGAGTGAATCTACTGAATATCTGTGACAGCTGCTGCTGATGGACTAGCTTTAAAACCTGCTGTATATTACTTCCTGCACTCACACAGACAGTAGAGGAGTTAGCATGCAAAATCTGGGAATATCTGATTTATGAATTCATGTCAGGCACCATACAACCAGAAGCAAAAGCGAGTGGCTAATGTTAGAAAAGTCTGAAACATGTTATGATGAAGTGCACACAAAAAAATTTTGTGTATTCATAACTTTCCTTTAGCTAGAATTTTGTTAACTATAGAATATGCTATACAACCACTATGGGGAATCATCATTCATGAATATTGATTCTTAGGAATTATTGTTTACCCAACAGTGCTTTCAAACTTTTCCAGCCTTGGTTCAAGAAGTGCTCATAGACTGTATGACTGTGAATCATATCATCACAAACATTTATCTTAAAGAAGTTTTTTAAATCAGACAAAAATAAAAAAGTCTGTGTACTTAACATCTTCCCATACTCATACATCCATAAATCATTGCGAACAACGTTAAAAAATGAAAACGTTGAATCAAAAGTTCAAATCAATATGCTGCAGAGTTTAGGTCCAATCCTTAGATGATCACGTGCCTGTGATTATCTAATGATCCTGAAGACCTATGCTCAGTTGTGTTTGATTAGGGTTAGTCTATTGACTTAAAAGCTAAACATACAAACACACACAAATTTCATACGTTTTTCTAACCAGATTTATCAAATACACAATCGCAATATGCAATATATATCGCAGCGCTTTAAGAGTGGGCGGAGCAAGACAAACCTCCGACTCTTTGATTGGTCAACGTTTCTCTATAGGATTATGGGTAGTGTAGTTCTTCATCAGAAATAGCGCAGTTAAACGTGGATTTAAATAATATAATAACGTGTAATGCCTGCTTCAGCTTAAGTATATATCATTTAAAAACAACCTCGAAGCGTATGCTATATTTGTTTTTACAAGCTTGTATTTCGTTATTCAATTGCCTTAAGGAGAAAATGAAAGAGATTTATACTACTTCCGGAAGCAACTTCTAAGCGCTGCGTTTTGACGTGCCTCTAACAATTATTTTATAAGTGACAGAACGTTTTAAGGTTTCCACACAACGTCAGAACCACATAATAATTAATGTTCAAAACCTTCGTGGTGTTGCACGCGGACTTTAGTCAGTGACGCAGAGAAAGCGAGCTGCTCCTTCAGCTGTTCATTACACACAAGCAGATATAATAAAGCTGAATAATAATAAACACTTATAACGACGATACTTCTACACTGAGTTGGGACACTACTTGTCAAGTTTTCCGACAAAGCAGGCTATGTAAGGACGTCTGCGAGACTGTTTGAACATCTGCACCAACCAGGTATGCAAAAGTAAGTTAAATAAATAAATGCTTGTCTGAGATGCATGTTTTATGCGTTCATTCGTGCTATGTATAGCCTACAGATTCATAAATATCTTTATGACAACATGCTCCTCAAATGTTTTCCCAAAGGTGGTCAGTATTTAGAGGTGATAAGTGTGTTGTTGATTATTAACTGCATGACAGCTTTAGAGTATACCAGAGTTCACATTTTCCACATCTGTTTTCTTTTCTACAGACGGACTACAACGAACCAGCGGCATGTTTGCTTTAAGAAGCTTCAGTCCTCTGTGCAGAAGATCAGCGGTTTCCACATGGAGACATAAAAGTCAAAGTGCTGCGAAGAGGCTGGATATAAGTGGGATCTATCCTCCCATTGCCACTCCATTCACTCAGAGTGAAGATGTGGATTACCAAAGACTTTTCGACAATCTTAAGAAGTACAGCAACTTGCCTTTCAGAGGTGGGTTGTTTATTTTCTCACAAGTGTGCAGAAGAAACCAAGAGGACATGTTATAAATGAAAAACCTACAACATTTAATATGTGCTAGGCTTTAGATTTTGTGCAATATTTAACAGATGTCAACCGTTAAGGTTAAAGTTCGCTTTTGCCTTGTGGACGTATTGAAAATGGCATCTAAATAAAGTTTTCCTCCTACCTAATTGTACCACTCACTGTTTATTGCATTGGCAGGTCTGGTGGTGCAGGGCTCTAATGGGGAATATCCATACCTGACACCGGAGGAGAGGGTGGAGGTGGTGAAGCGAGTCAAACAGGCGCTGCCAAAAGACAAGTTAGTCATGGCTGGTTCTGGCTGTGAATGTACGTCTCTCTTAATATGCATTTATTTTCATACGCCAGATTCCATTTATATACTATATAACATTTGTTTTGTTTTCTTGCTCTGTTCTTTTAGCCACCAGAGCCACGATCCAAATGAGCCAGCTGATGGCAGACGCCGGTGCCGATTGCTTGTTAGTGGTAACACCGTGTTTTTACCGCGGTCGAATGGATAGCCGAGCTCTTATAAACCACTACACTAAGGTAGTCTCAAGTAATTGTTTCCTGTATTTAATCAGAGACCGTTCTCTCCATTGTGATCAAACAGAGCTGTGGACGTTGTGCATATCATTTGCATTTTACTTGTGGCTAACACTTTGTCTTAAATTAAAAATGCATCGATTCCAAGGTGGCAGATTCCAGTTCAGTGCCGGTTGTGTTGTACAGCGTGCCAGCAAACACGGGGCTCGACCTGCCTGTGGATGCAGTAATTCAGCTTTCCCAGCATCCAAATATTGTCGGCCTCAAAGACAGTGGTGGAGATGTAAGAGCTGCTATAATAATTATTTAATATATAGGGTTTACTAGTGCTGTCAAACCATTAATTGCAGGTGTACTGTGTACATTTATGATGTACGTAAATAAAAATAGAAGAACACATAAATACGAAAGAATACAATTTTAAAATATTATTTTTTTGTATTATTCATTGTTTTCGCTTGAATTTTGCTGATGTCCTTTAAAGTCAGTTTTTCTTCATGAGCTGAGATTTAATCGGAAGTACTTTCCAATCATGCAAGTGATCAGAAATTCAAGGGAAAATAGATTTTACTTTCTCTTTTGATCACTTGAAGTCTGATATTGCCTATTTCCTTTTGTTAAAAAGGAAAAAAGTACTTCTGTAACTAAATTAGGTGTAAAAAAATAATGCATAATTTATATTCCTGTCAGTTTTTTCCCTCCCTTTTATCGACTTGAAACACTGTTAATATTTGATATCTGACAGATCACCAGAATAGCTCTGATAGTGCAGAAAACCAGATCTCAAGATTTCCAGGTTCTTGCAGGATCGGCTGGTTTCCTCATGGCTGCGTATGCCGTCGGTGAGAGTGTTTTTAATCATCTGCACACTATTAAAAAATGAATCCTCTTATATTCTTGCACCCTGCCTTACAGTATATTTTTGACCTTTTGTTTATTTATAGTTTTTAAATGATCAAATAGTCAGTATTTTTAAGAGTTGTGAGAGTTTTGATGCAGATCTACTTGCAAAAATATTTAAATAGACCTAAAAATAGCCTTTATTTTGATTTAAGGTTAATTATGACCAACGTTGGAAATTTATTCTGTTTGTCTGTGCAAACTATTTTAAATTAATTATAAAATACAGAAAGTACATTAAGAGTAATCATTTAAACGTGACTAACAATTTGTCACCATGATAAAAAAACAAATCAAGCAAATTGTTGCCGTTCACTTCGAAGGGCAACTAATTAATTAATGCATTGACAGAAATAACAGTAGAAGGACAGTCCCTAATACAAACATGTCAGTCCTAATACAACGTCCACTTATTTTTCTCCTTTGATAACTTAGCAGGAGACAAAACTACAGATAATCAAATGCCAGCTTGTGGCAGAGTGTCTAGGAAGCCTGTTAATTAATCGACACAATCAAAGTCGTCTTAATATCTGTCAGAAAGACTGGGGGTGGTGAGTAGCTATGTCATTGCAACCCAGTCGCACGGCTGGTCGTGACAATATCACGAATATTGTCAGGGACACGAATATTTAATGATTTTCGTAACTCCAGCACGAACGTAAAACTACGATTCGATTGGATGCTGGATTTACGAAAGTCGAGTAAGAATCGTGTCAGTACCACGAAAAAAAAACGTGCGACTGGGCTGGTCATTATCATGAGCATAGGTGGCATCGGGCTGTCAATCAAACTGGATCAAAAAAAAAGGAGTCTGCAATGTGTCAGTCGCTTAAAGAATGAACATTAGCTTTATTGAATGTTTTTAGACATATGGTTGTAAGCATATATTACCGATGTTATATTAAATGATTAGCTCACCGGTAAATGAAAACATGAGCTGAAAATTTGCCCATCCAAGATGTAGATGAGTTTGTTTCATCATTAGATTTCTGAGAAATGTCATTGTCACTTGCTCAACAATGCATGCTATGCAGTGAATGGGTGCCGTCAGAATGAGAGTCCAAACAGTATGTAATATAGCTTTCTGCAGTAAAAATGTCATCTTGTCTGAATCAGGAGTGAAAAATGCACAGATAAAGCTTATTTTATCAAGTTTTTCACATGCAAGTAAAAATATTCCAATCATATTTTGACCCTGGAGCACAAAAGCTGTCATAAGTAGCACAGGTAGTAGCAATTGTAGCAATAGCAGAAAATGCAATGTGTCAAAATTATTCATTTTTCTTAAATGTTAAAAATTATTAAATGAAGTAAAGATCATTTAATCTCTATAATTTATGAGATTAAAATCGTTTTTAAAAAATGTATTCTTTTTATCTATTACTTTATTCCTGTAATTTGAATGTTTTATCTCAAAATATTACAACTTTAATCTCATAATCTCAGATTTTAACATTTTTAAATGTGCCACTAAAAACACTGTTGTGATTATGAATTATGGACTTTAGTTTTGACAAATAGCAACAGTTAAAACGAGATAAAAGTCTAAATGATGGATTTTGGACAGTTTAAAATAAAAAATAATAAATAAATAATATTTATTTTAAAAAAGTGAACAAGTGGTTCACTTCACAAGATGTTAACTGATGGACTGGAGGTGGAGTAGATTACTTGTGTTTTATGGTGTTTGGACTCTCATTCTGACGGCACCCATTCACATCCATTGGTGAGACAGTGATGCAATGATACATTTCTCCAAATCTAAAAAAAAAAAGTCATCTACATCTCCGCAGGCCTGACTGGGTTTATTTTCAGCCAAATACAGTATTTACATTTTCTTTTGGGTGAACTGTTCCTTTAAGAGCAGATTTGACTGTGTTTGTTATAGGGGCCATGGGAGGCGTGTGTGCCCTGGCAAATGTCCTGGGTCAGCAGGTGTGTGATCTAGCGCAGCTGTGCATTTCAGGACGCTGGGACGAGGCCAGAGAGCTCCAATATCGCCTCATCGAACCCAACACAGCAGTGAGCATCACATCGCCATGGCAACGCCGCACATTTATACCACAGATACATTTACTGCTATATAGGCATGATAAACATTGGAAGCAACCCTTCCCCCAAGAGCCTCTAAACATGAGCTTGGCTTCAAAGGCCATGAGAACGATTCTCAATATGGTGTAAATAAGCTTTTGAAAATAAGAAAAGCATAACCGGCTGATCCTAAAAGGTTTGAACAGAGTGAACAGACTCTAAATTATGTCTTTGACCTTGTGTAAAGGGGAATCTATGATTTATTTAGGCTCTATTCATTAAATTGCAATATCCCTCCCCCTCTTTTTTTTTTTATAGGTAACTCGGCAGTATGGCGTTCCTGCTTTGAAACAAGCTATGGATTGGTTTGGATATCACGGCGGTGTGTGCCGGTCCCCACTGCTGCCGTTATCAGAGGCAGATTTACAGCAGCTTCGACTCCAATTCTCCTCCAATGGCTGGCTGTAGAAGCAGAATCAAAGTGTTAAGGTGTTCTAAAACAGAATATTGGGTTATCATTAATTCAAGCTGACTTTATAAAGAGATTTGCATCATAACGCTGCATTAAAATATCATATCACATCCATCCATTTTTGTATGAAAAATATTTCTAAATATTTAATATATAGATAAATATTATAGATAAATATTCTTGTTTTGGAGTTGAAAGGTGAAAATTTGTTCTGTATTTTAGTACAGTATGTAGTAAAAGGGAAAAAAAAACTTCCAAATATTTTAAAGTACAATGTTTTATACTTTCTCATTTTGAAAACAGAGCAATATTATATGCTTATGAAAAATAATGATTTCTGAATTTTGGAACTATTATTATTATTATTATTATTATTAATTCAAACGATTAATAGTGATTAATCACATCTAAAATATGTTTTTTATTTACTTAATATATGAGTGCGTTGCTGTGTATATTTATTATTTATAAACACAAACGCATGCATGTATATGTTTAAGAAAAATAGGTTTATATTAAATATATGTATATATATATATAAATAAATGTACATACAAGTAAATATTTACTAACATAAAAATACACACTAAATGCATGTATGTTTATTTATATAAAGTACACAAAAATATATAAACTTTTAAAATAAAAACATAATTTTTTCATGCAATTAATCATTTGACAGCACTAATTACTATATACTTGTCCATACTCCAACCACAATCTTCTGTAGGATCATGGTAAATTATTTTAATACAGAATGTTTTTCAAAATTATTATTTTGAACATATTTGAATAATAGGAACCAATATCAGTGATATTTTGACAGTGAATTTGTCAAGTTCTTGTTTTGTAAACGAAATATTTTTCAGATTTTTAACTAAAACAATACTTATAAATAAAATGTATTACGCTCTTGTTTTGAAGCAAGACAGTATTTTAATATTTTAGAAGAAATTCTTTTTATTCAATAATGCATGAGGGTTCAATTTCAAGTGTGACCACAAGCGGGCGCTTTACACCACCAAGAGGTGTTTAAATTGTTTGCTGTTTGCAAACCTGTGATTTCTTTTAAAATGGATAAAAAGCATTGGTATATGAGTCATGCATCACCAAAGAGTAGATTGTTGCAGAATGAGAAAATGAGAGGGGAAAAAAAAAACCATTGCTACATTTTCTGACTCTTGCTGGGAGCAAAATGACAAGAAACTCTAGACAGAGAGCAGTCATTATCTTCTCTCTTTACCTCATTCTCAGTCTATTTAGAGTGCTGTCACTCTGACATTTCAGCTTCTCCTCTCTGAAGTTCTCGCCTGACTCGTCCTTGTTGCCAAACCTTCGATGAACTATTTTTTTCCTTCTCACATCCCACAACCACTTCTGCGGTACGGGTGCTCACCCAAGGCAATGTGCTGACCTCAGCTGCAAGTTACTGTGTGAGACAACCCGTTACACTCTCAGTCATTAATGCAGCGGTTAAGAAGAAAGATGTTTTAAAGGTATTCATATCATTTCTCCATCCTCTTGACCCTTGTTTGTCTCCTGTGCTTTCAGCCCAAACCTTTGGCGCTCCTCTACCGTGCAGAATTGCTCTATGCCCACATGATGAAGCAGAGCCCTAGGCAAACTCTTTTCTTCTGACATCCACTAACATTTAGACATCAATTACACTTGAACAGGAGTTCGCAAATATGCTCAACGTGTCCATTCTCGGTTGCAAACCTTTTACTTTCCATGTAAAAAAGTACACCTGTATACCTTTATGTACCCTTGAAGTGTACATATAAGCACATTAAAGTACATATTAGTAAATCAATTATAAATATTTGACAGTCTTCTACCTTTTCCTGAGAGTGCACTGCAAAGTTGCGCGAGTAAAAATTTGATACTGATACTGATACATGACCCAAAAGTTATTCACCGCGCAAAAGAAAATATTTTAACACACAAAAAAAGTGTGATGCATTTGGGATATAAATAATAATAATACTCTGTCCGTAATCTGTGGCTGTTTATGCCTTGTGGAAAGTGTATATGCCTTGTAATACTCTCTTAAAGTGCCCCTATTATGCCATTTTAAGGGTTGCTAATATTGTTTAACAAGTCTCTTAAAACAGGTTTATATGT
>JAUCNO010000460.1:2343620-2372797 GCA_032353835.1 Enteromius viviparus
TGAGGATCCACACTGGAGAGAAACCATACTCATGTGATCAGTGCGGGAAGAGTTTCACACAATCATCAAACCTTAAGGGTCACATGAACATCCACACTGGAGAGAAACCATACTCATGTGATCAGTGCGGAAAGAGTTTCACACATTCGTCACACCTTAAGAGTCACAAGAACATCCACACTGGAAAGAAACTCTACGAATGCGATCAATGTGAAAAAACATTTTTGTCTGCTTCAAATCTTAGTAGTCACCTAAAAATTCATTCGAATGAGAAACCATACTCATGTTCTTTGTGTGAAATGAGTTTTAGACGACTGCAAACTTTAAAAGTTCATCAGAAGAGACACACTGGAGTGAGAGAATATATGTGCTTTGAGTGTGAGAAGACTTTTATTACAGCTGATCGTTTAAAAGAGCACCAGAAGATCCACACTGGAGAGAAACCATACAAGTGTTCACACTGTGACAAGAGATTCAGTCGGCCAGGAGAACTCAAAAGACATGAGAGGATTCACACTGGAGAGAAACCATACAAGTGTTCACACTGTGACGAGAGATTCAATCAGTCAGGAAATCTGAAAAAACATGAGAGGATTCACACAGGATTGGAGGTTGGAGACAAAGCAACACTATGCTGAAAGAGTTTTAGTCGTTCATCTTCTCCACAGGCACACATAGGGCGGTCGTGGCTTAATGGACAAGGAGATGGACCTGTAACCCAAAGGTCACAGGTTTAAGTTCCAGGTCCGGCAGGGATTGTGGGTAGTGGTCTGAATTTTCCAGCACTCTCTCCATCTTCAATACCACAACTGAGGTGAGACCCTTGAGCAAGGCACTGGTCCCCAGGCGCCGCATCACTCTGTGTGTGTGTGTAGTGTTCACTTCTCACTGCTGTGTGCATTTGGATGGATTAAGTGCAGATTTCCATAAAATAAAACACTGATACTTTGAGTATGCAGGCTTCCTTTAGGGGTAAACAGAGGAATCACTGACTTAAATATGAAAAAACAAATTTTAAAACAGTGTTTCCCAACAACCGTTGTCAGGTATGCAAACTTGTTAAGACATTTGTTCGCTGTGACATGACATTTTAACACACAGACTGAAGATCTTGTTTGCAAAATGCTTCAACATTCACAAAACCTTAAAATAATATAATAACCTTAAAAATATTAAATTACACTTTTTAAAGTCAAATGCTTGAAAAAAACAATGTGTCAAAAGTGTACGCATTTTTTGCAAATATATTTTTAATTTTGAATAGGATTGGAAACAAACTGTAAAGATGAGTGTGTTTTTCTTCAATAGAGTGCTGTATTTCTAATGGAAAGCACTCTGAATATTCTACTCAATAAAGTGAGATGATCTGCTGCTGTTACAGTTGTGATACACATTTCACAAAACTATTCAGCCAGTCACTAAAACTCAGCCTCCATGTATACATTTTAAAAAAGGGGATTTGGAATTAAGTTTTTTTTAGGACAACAAACTTAACATTTAGCATAAGATTAGTAAAACAACGAGCATCAAGATGTGATTGCGCTTTATTAACATACAAGAATGTAAAAACAAACATATGCTTATGGTAACATCCGCCGTAAATATGTTAGCAGACAAAGCAGGTAAGATCAACTGGGCAAAATAATCCTCAAATATAAGTGTTTTTTTCCTTTCTTTTAAGAACAAACTATTCTTTAGTGACAATAATACTAAGCATAGCGCAAATGCAGCCATTTATGTTCATTTACAGTTTTTACCCAAAACTTTGCTCATTGTGCCAAAACTCTAAACACAAGTAAACATGACACAACACTGAGAAATATACCATTCACGTCTGTGTCAAATTGAAACAATACTTTCAAAACCCAACATTCCTTTGTCAAAATGTAACTCTGTTGACAAAATGATACACACTTGCGTTATTTGCATACACTTTCAGATCAGGAGGAACACACTAGTCTACTTTATATAAAACACTGCAGTCTTTCTATTTTCAGAGACACATTTTTAAACAACCAAAAAAGCAAATAAGCCTTCTCAATATTGTACATTGCAGTAACATGAATTTAGATAAAGCAAAAAAAACATAAAACAGTAATAGAAAAAATACTATACTGTAAACACAGAAAATATTGACAGTTGTGCATACATGGGCTCATAGACCCCGTCGTCCATGGATTGCTGTCACCTGAATGTCGCCGCAGGCCTGCTCCATTGCTTGCAGAAGACGTATGCGGGCATGTGGTTGGCGGTCATATACATGCCATCTCCAAGCCGAAAAAAAAAATTCCTCTGGACCAGAGCAGCCCGATGGAAACTGACGTTATCCCATACCACCACAAACCTGGGCTGATCTGGTCTTTTCTGTACAACTATATTATGTAGAGCATCTAGAAATGTGAGTATATGTTAGCTATTGAATGGACCTGGTTTTGTATGATGATGCAGAAGACCTCGAAGGCTTATGGCGGCACACAATGTAATATTTAACCCAGAAGGTCTTCGAGTCATTCTAGAGAAATACAAACACATATTGTCATCGGTTTGCTTATTTTTTTTACAGTACTTTACTGTATATACTGTTTCATCCACTGTACTGAAACATCTCAATATAACTAATCATGGTATGTTTCACAAAATCTACCACTTTGGCTGCAAAAGGGCATTAGCACCCTGCAATACCCTGCACACATGATGTGGTAATGTGATATACTGTAGAACAGTGCTGTAAATACCATCTGAGTAGAGTAGAAGGTAGAGAGGTGAAGACATACCTGTTTTCTAGTCGGAATGTTCTTACTGTATTACAGATGCCACTGTGAAGCAGCTTAGACTTTCTGCCCAGCTTCCCTCATAGCCAGGCCATGGTTGATGACATGGTCCACCTAAGTTGCTCTGATTAGAAATATGGGTCCGTGCATGACCTCTTTGACCTCGACCTCCTCCTCCTCCTCCTCTTCCTCCTCCTCCTCCTTTTCCTCTTCCTCCTCCTCTTGCTCTCCCTCCATACTTACAAAGTTCTTGAAATGGCTAAACTTTTGTAGTTGGCTAATTGGTGTTCAGTTTTTAAAAAACTGGAAATAGCAATCCGACAAAGGAAAAATGCAGTTCACTATTCTCAGGTAGTGAGGAACTTATAATCCATTTATATTTTATTCATTTGCCTTTCTTTACCTATGCCATCCTATATAACAATTGCCTCGATTGTTACCACGGTAACTCATTGAAAGCACGCAAGGAAATCTGCCGAGCCGCTGCCTGTACAATAAAAGCTGTCATTCACTCCATTTCCACTTAACAAACAGCTTACCTTCAACCGTACTGTAACTTTTATACTGTGAGCGAACAGAAGTCCTGGTTTATAGCACGACCAAAGCCGAAAGTTAGCAAATCCATTTTTCCTCGGTTACCTCAAGAATCTCCACTTGTGTTTTTTTCAAAGTGACGCCTTATTGGCTGAGCATTTGTCGGAGGAACACCTGATTGGCTGGGGAGCTGCACACATGGTACGTTCGGCGACCTGAGTTTAAAGTGTCCAACTATGGCATATTCCTTTCTGGGATGTTAAACATTGCTTAGAGAGAATAAAAGCTGTTCACGCCAAGGACGATAACTAAAATAACAATAAAAATAGTCCCTTCTTAGTATTAAAGAATAGCAGAGTCCACACAACAGCTACTGTACAATGATAAAAGCACAGAGAAACAATATCATTGGAACCACTGCGGGATGATTCCAGTTGATGAATGATACAAACATTGACAGCCAATCAGAATTAATCAATGTAAAGCAGCAGATGAGCTTGCGCTCACTATAAACAGACAATATTGTTCGCTGGTGTGGATGCTAGTGTCATCTTAGTTATTGACGTGAACAGGGCTTAATTCAGTGCATTTCATAATATTTTTGTAATGGGACACAAATAAAGATCAAAAATATTTGAATTTTACTTAAATATTTAGAATTCATTTTATAGTTAGTCCCTGATAGCACATGTCTCAGAGACGTCTATTGCAAGACGTGTTTGCTCATCTGCAGCACGCTTCCTATCAAATTTCATATATGATGTATTTATTAGATGCCTTTAAGATGTTTACGATTTAGAATGCATATGAAACATATTATGTATCATATTATGACATATTATGTATCACATATTAAAGCATTTGCACATTTTTTTTTTTAGAACATTACAGTACATTTGACAAAAAAATGGAAAAACATGCAAAGTTTTTTTTGTAATTCGGCTATCATCATAAACACTATTACTATAATAATAGTTTAATCTAAATATAATTAAATTACATTAAATTTTATGTAATTTAATATTGATACAATTATTTTACTTCATCATATGTGAGCCTGGAGCACAAAAACAGTCATAAGTAGCCACAGATCATTAGGATATTAAGTAAAGATCATGTATTTTGTGAAGTACCATAAAGATATCAACCCTTATTTTTTATTATTATTACAGAATGCATTGCTAGCAACTTTAAAGGTGATGTTTTGATTTTTTTTGCACCCTTTCAAATTTTGTCCTATCTAATACAAACCATACATCAATGGACAGCTTATTTATCCTGCTGTCAGATGATGTACGGATCTCAATTTCCAAAAATCGACTCCTATGCCTGCTTTTGTGATCCACGGTCACAAATCCTAATAGTTATTGTAGTTGGTGTAAATGAGACTGTTTCTGTGATGGGCCACACATAATAGTATATTATAGTATTTATTTGATTAATTCTATTCTAACTGATTCATTTAATCAAATACAAAATGATTTAAGGCAGGCTCTCTGATCGCCGTATATGCAAAATGTAAAGCTTCAGTTATAGGCTGAACAAGATTTGGATAAGGGAGGGACATGTCAGAAAAGTGCTGCAGCATTGAAGACCCACGGAGAGAGAGGAGAGGGGGCCGATGACGTGGGCTCCGGGAGCTCCCGGTGTGAGGCGCGCGCCCGCGGGAGGGGCCGGTAGAAAATGGCGAGTCTGTGCAGAAGGCAGCAATGTACGATCGAGAGGCGCGGCTTTCGGCAGGAGCTTGACTCGTGGCGGCATAAACTCATTCACTGTGTAGGTAAGCTCGCTTAACCTACCGTGCAGGATTGTCTAGCGGAGTTTCGCGTGTTGATTCGGTGTGTTTATTGGGCGCGGGGACCGGCGAAACCTATTGCCTTGAGCTGCGAGCGAAGCGGATTTTTTTTTTGTCTTGCAACGATTTTTCTTATAGCCGCTCAGCCCCACTGGACATTATCAAAATCGCAGTTATGAGTTTAGTTGCGCGGCTGTTGTTTGAGAAATAAGTGTATATTCGCGTTTTTATCTGGCCCTGTAATAGCTGGTGATTTGGCCCAACGTCATTTAAGTTATTATATTTTTTAGGGGAAATTTAGGCGATGTTTATTTATTGTAAGCAGGGCGTGTTACGTGTACAGAGGGAATTGTGCTCTGACCAATCGCTGGCGTTTCTTTTGCCAGTGTGCGCGCTCCCTGCTTTATTGTAGGCTACTGTATTATTTGGGGGGGAGGGCTGTGCGCGTCCCCGCCCCACCGCGCGCGTTCCATCCCTTCCCTCAAATCATCGGCGCTGGGGGAGCGCGCATTGCTGCAATGGGGAAATGTCAGAAAATAATTTTGTATTTTAGGGGAAGGTGGGGGGTTGACAAAGAAAATGACACTGCGCATATTGCTTACTTGTTATCGCGGCCTTGCCAAGGCCAGATTCTTCTCGCCCCAAACGCTTCAATATAACGTCTTGATCTTAATCAGGAGGTTTTTGCAGAATATATGCGCTGATATTGGAGTCTGTTTTGATTTTTTTTTCGTTACGTTAATCGATTTGCTCGCTTTGAAGCAGCAAGGCAGTCCGTGAACGAGACGTGCCAGTGTAGCCAAAATACCCTGCAAATATCAACATTATTTGCTTTTGGGAATCCTAGAGTCCAGTTTCTATTTGTTATTGACACATTTTTGTTCGCATTTCCAAAAATATGACAGAAACTGTTAGTTTCCCGCCCCTCCCCCGTTAAATCTAATGTTTCATTAGCTTTGTTTAATCCCCTTAAATCGCCGTATCTGATGTTATTGTGAGATTATCTATTGAGTCCTCGAGGTTTCCTAGTTTTCAATCCTAGATCTGTGGTAATCTCCCTTTTAATGTCAGGCGGAAAACCCTTGGCTTTTGGCATCTCTTAACTGCAGCTTTTGAGTAAATGTTGGTCACTCTTTCTATCAACCAAAACTGTGTGGATATAACTATTCTGACTCTGACTAACGTTGCATTTATGTCAGATATTGACCCTATAGATGGTAAAGCATTTTTACATGCGTGATAAAGTGATATTTTTGAAAGGACTAGGTTGTATTTTGTTGGTGTATGTCAGTAAAACCGGATTAGT
This sequence comes from Enteromius viviparus, assembly GCA_032353835.1. NCBI lineage: Eukaryota > Metazoa > Chordata > Actinopteri > Cypriniformes > Cyprinidae > Enteromius > Enteromius viviparus. Next base: position 2,350,027 of record JAUCNO010000460.1, read on the forward strand.
TTTCCTCAAACTATGAGGAAAAACTACTAATTTGTACAAAAAGGCCCGTTTCAGGAAGTATGAAGGCATGGATGCTGTGCTATTATGTGCTGATATTTGCAAGTAAGCCTTTAACAAGATTCCCTCATTAATAATATTAGAGTTGGTCAGGCCTGTGAAAGTCATATACGTTATGACCTGATGTAGTGAATTGAGTAAAAATATTTCTTTGAGAGGGATTATTATAAAGTTTTTATCCTATAAGACCGGAATTGTGAACTTGTGGGAAGTCTACTTTAAATCTAACTGCTTAGAGATTTGTTGCTTGTATGTTGTATGCCACAGATATTCTGTCCATCAGAGATTAATTCGAGGAAATGTAGACTAAATAATTTGGGTTTAGTGTACTAAAAGTCTCTGGTGAATCTCCCTCCGCATTCGTGAACTGTAAAACAAGTATACTTTTTACGTAAAAGTATGTAAAAGTTGGCTCACACCTTCATGAAACGAATTTACATTCTCGCTCTGCTGATAACGTTTAGGGAGCATCATAAATCATTTCCTCAAACTTTCAAGGGTCAAAGTACCAAATTCTAAACTCCCTTGTTAACGAAGTCTCCCGGAAAGCCAGCGTTGCTAGAAGTTGAAGTGAAGATTTCTGATCCTGAATATAGCTGTCAATGGTATCATCATTTCCTCTTTTGTTCTCTGTTTCTGTGCTAAAATGTAATTACATGGACTGTTATGTTTACCACAGCGTGCTTGTTTGTTGATCTGCAGGTAACTAGTAGCCTTGCACTGCATAAACGTCAATTAGCCTACCAGCAATATTTGACATTGTTCTGGTTTTATTAATATTTTATCAAACGCTTTTCTCTCTGGTGAACATTCACTACAAGTAACAGTCTTGTATCATTTCAATTAAATAATTTCCGTTTATCGGTGGCTCAAGGTTTGGCGAAAGTCTGTTGAATGAGACCCGTGAATAGCATTCGATCAGCAATTTTAGTGCAACTCTTGAAGTGGTTTTTACATCTAGCCTTGGCGCATAAAATACATAAAATGCAGCATGCTCACGTCTGCGGATCTTTCATTTGGTTAAATAAATCACGTCAGTTTTAATCAGACCAATTTATTCATCTGCTGTTTATTTTTAATCTGCCTGCAAACAGCTAATACATACATGAAACCCAACCGAACCTTGGCTTTTCCCACTCTTTCTTTGCGAATTTGTCACCACACATTTGGTGTCATGCACGAGAGCGTCACAAATTCAAACAAAACTGAAGGTCAAAGCTGCTTGCTGTGAGAACCATTACCATCAGGAAAAATGTCACTTTTTATTTTTATCTCTAGTCATCATCTACCTCCCCCTCTCTCTCTCTTCGAAAGCTCCCCTATGCATTTGCCTTTCCTCTCGTTTCATCAAAGATCAGCAACAATCTTATGGCCAATTATGATCCTTGCAACATCTCCGCTCAAATATATAAGGGCTATTTTGGATATTCCTTTGACATTTACCTGAATCTCCAGTTTTTACAAGTTCTTGTAGTTGGTTCACAATCATGCAGTTTGGTTTTTTGTTGGTTAGGGAACCTTTTTGGTGCATATCGACTTTACCTTGATCATTTATTTTTTTCCTATCTTGACCGTACCCTGCTTCTAGCAGCTCTTGAACATCCACCCCCAAGTGAAGAGGTTGTTAAAGAAGCGTCTGGAGCTATTTGACGACAGTTTTCCAGCAGATTTAATTGGCATGTAGGCTGCGAGAAGGTGCATTGATTCGAGTTGCATTCTTTTTGACCACCACTGAAAAAATCAACAGCATTTTAAATTGATTGAGAAAAAAAAACTGTCATCTGAATTATGTATAGATCTTTTTCTTGTTGAGAAGCTGCATGTGTTTACAGTACGGGATAAAATGCATAGAATATGTGATTAAATAATTCAATAGTTAAAATATGAAATACATGGTTTGGGGTTTTTTCACTGTATCATGCATCTGACTTCATATTTATGTGAAATATTGAAGGATTCACAGGAGCTGTTAGGATGCGCTGCGCTTTAAATGAAACTAAATCAAAAATGTATTAGATTGCAAACTGAAGGTCATGTTTGCACGTTTGGAAAAATGGTAGGCTATCTATTTAACATTGATACGCATTTATCTAAAGCTTGGGTCTCCACCACTTTCATGTTTAAGCTGTCAGGGTTTCGCTAAACCATGTAAACTACTTTAAATGTAGTTGCATTATACTCCCACAGAGATAATACTTTTGGTTTTCCACTGGATCTGAAGTATTTTGACATCTGGGAAGTCTGCATCCATTACTTCTCCTTTTAAACCACCAGGGATTCTCGCTCTGTCAAAGGACATCTAGTTTAATCCGCACGATATCCCAATTCAGGCTTTTTCTTTTATTACGAGTTCTAATAGTGAACTAAAATTATTGTAAATGCAATTGACTTTGAAATAAGGCTTTATTGTAAAGAAGGTTGAATTTCGTGTATGATGTTTGTTCTCTCAGGTTATGTTTCCTTCCTAAATTCCCAAAAGATTCCAGGTAAGCGGGACCTTTGATTCGATGAAGTAAAACATTCTTTAACAGGCTGTTGCGCAACAACTTTGGGAGTGTTTCCTTTTTGACATACAGTAACCGTAAAAACAAGATAAGCTGAAATTTTACTCTACCTCTTTCTGTGTTGTAGTTCATGTCAGCCTAAACCAACCCCTGCAGATCCAAATGTGTCAAAATCTGCCATATGCTTTGCCTTTTTTTTTTTTGGATCTGCTTCTCATGTGACACTCTGTGGTTGTTTTCCATTAAAGCCGTGTTCAGAATGGGTTTAGATTATGCGCTCAAAGTTGAATGCCCTAAAAAGCCACCTGAGGTGGGGGGGTTTGAAGGAATTTTGATTATTTTTCCTGCCTAATGCAGCAGATATGTTAGGGAATGCTCCAATGCTGATGCATGTAATGCTGGCAAATGATTTAAAAGCTTTGGCCTAGTTTTCAAGTTTTAATGTCTATCCAGCTACAATTCGTAAATACCCAAAACAAGTCAGTTTTAGCATCACTTGTTAGTACTGAAGTGTAATAAAGGTGGTGTACAAAGATGTTTTTATTGCCATTTTTTGATTTTGCATTTTACTAAATTAATTCATTTTGATTGCAGTTTCAGTAATGTCTTACCAAATATTTACCCTGTAAATATATGTAATTTATTTATTTATTATTATTATTGTTATTATTTCAGTGTATTTCTTTAGTTTTTTTGAATGTTTTGCAATTTGCAATGATTCACTACTTCAGTTATTAAAGGTTGGTCTTTATAAATATAATATTGGATGTATTCTTTTCATCTGTTTCAGCAACAATGCTTTAATTTGCATGCTGTACTTGAGCTGTTAGACCATATAAAACCCTATTGAAAAAGTTCATGCCCTTTAAAGCACAGCCATCTGAGGGTCAGCTGAATCCATAGCATTCAATGAATTACTTTTTCAAACAACCGGCCAATTAACAGAAGTTACCCCATCCTTCGTCTATATGTTGGTTTTGTTCATCTGAGTCGCCGTGTGAATGATTTCTTTTGTTTCTCGGTGGTAAAGAGCAGGAATGCATGTGAAAATCATATGATAAGAACAGTCTGCTGAAATCTCATCTCAATTACACATCCCCCCTCCCGACTCGAGGTGATTTTATACTCTGGTGATCCGTTGACTATAGTCTTTAGGGTTTATTAAATGAGATTAGTTGTAAGACTCTATTGTTCGGTAGCTGCCAATAATTACAAAAGTAAAATTAACTATTTACTATTATTTGGGAAATCCTGAACTCTTAAGAAAGAGTTAATTTCAATAGTTTCTAATGCTTAGGGAATTTGTTTTGTCATTTAGTGGAAATGCATAACAATTGTTATCTCTCAAACCAAGTTATTACTTTTTGTCTGTGTGTTTTAACCTATTCTAAAGCTAGATTAGATCTAATTAAAAACCATATAGCCTAGAATAATAGAGTAGATATAGAGGGTATGAAGTGTGAGCGTTTGCTGGAAAAACTGGGAAAAGTTTTGGGTTTAAGACTGGGATATGAACCTAAACAGTATATTTTTTTTATCAAATCATAATCTTTTTTTAACATTTGTGTACATTTTTGCATTGGGTTAACTGGTCTATGCAAGGTTTTTGATTTGGATGTTTGATTTGTCAAGGGAGGGTTGTGGAGGATTCAATAGACAGATTGTTTTGTGGGAAAGAGTGTTTTTGAATAGAGTATCATATCGCCTGCATTGTGTTTTGACTAGAGAGATGAAGTTTTTCTTTCAGTCATGTATGGTTGGATTATCACAGTGGTGTACAATGGATACGTGTTCTTATTTTTTTTATGGTAGAAGAGATCAGAGCTGACAGGAAGTGGAGTGGGAGAGCGAAGCGGGTGGGTCTTCAAGCCGGCATTCGAACTCGGGACGCCAACGACTCTTTTACTTACAACTTTCATTGTATAGAAAATAACATCTTCTGCTGGATTTCTTTGTAGAAATGCAAAGATATTATTTTTTGGTAAACTTTACCTTCACAGCGATTTCTTTTTTTTGTTTGTTGCTGGTTCTAAAAATATATGTTGGTGGTTTAATACATGCATGCTAGGTTAAAAACACACATAGTCTTATATCTATTTATTTTTTTACCTTATTTGCGCAAATTCTCGCAAAAGATTGGCTTTACAATTAATTTTTCCAAATTGCGTGATGCTAATCTGCGGTCATCGGTCGATTGGTCTTATTTTCATTTTACCATGTCTACAATGCTTGATAAAGCAGTGTTTGTGAGCGCTGCGCTGCTTTGTGTGCAGCTTTACCACCAAAAGTGGCACCTAGTAGCAAAAGATCAATTTGCATTTTCATTCAGAATAAAGGCAAAAGACCAATGAGTGGGCAACAATATGCTAATGTTTTCACGTCAAGATGAAAGAGCTTGGGATTCATTTTAACAACGACTCGATACAGAGTCAACTCTTTCTTTTGAGAGACAGTGAGTTTATACATTCAGATTTAAAACTTTGCCAGATGTTTTCATTCACTTAGAGCTGTGTTACACATTTATTTTCAAATATCCACTAATACCCCTTTTAAATACTATTTTATTTTTTTGTTTAACTGTGGAGAAAAGAAACCTATTAGCATTTTACCTTCTGATTATATTTGCCTGCATAGTTGAAATAAAGGTCTAGCTATATAATATTACGTTGTTGAAACAGAATTTGTTTTTGTTATATCCTTTAATCTAATAGATAAGCAGACAGAAGGAAAAACATTAATGATCCAAGGGTCAGGTGCAAAACAATGGCAATGCACTACATAGACAAGCAGGATGAAGGCCATGCCTTTTTGTAGAGTTCTTTCATTCTCAGTCTGACCTTAGGCTATGAAAAAACCCCAACAACAACTAGTTCTTAATAAAAAATTTATTCTCTCAAAGACAAACATATTTTGTATTGTGCTGCAGATGTTCTGTGGGTTTAGTTTAAGATCACTACAGCAGTTTGACTTGTGCCAGCCCTGAAAATAAACCATTCGTCGTGACTCACTAACACAGAGCGGCTATTATCGACTTTGAGTTCTTCCTCAAAGAAAAAAAAATTGGCTTTTTGAAATGAAGTACTGCAAAAAATAATAGATGTTTCTTAATTCTATATCAGATTTGTTTTTTTGGAGCATTTAACCCTATAAATAACCTGCTTTAAAGCAGACTTAAATCCAGACGTCTACTTTAACCTAATGCTGCACATTTGGTACTTAATGGCCAAGTAAACATTGCTTTTGACACTAATCACCACCATCAAAAGCTTAAAATTGCCTTTCGTGGCCAACAATTCCTTTTTATGACAAATGGTGCGTGTACGAGATGTACATTCCCTGCAATTGGGGCTTGGTGACCTAAAAGGTCCTGTCGTGGAAGGCCGATGTCCTGATGGGTTAAATGTGATTGGCCATTCCCTCACAGCACAGCTGCAGGTTTAAGGTTTTCCCGCATTCTGATTCAAACACAATCTAGGTCAAGAGGGACCCGAATGACATTGTTTAACCTCCTCTCCAAATAACACTTGCAATGTTCTTGCTGAAATCGAAGGGAAAATAAAATAGTGGATGCAGGAAGCACTTGAGTGCATTTTCAGTTTGTTTTTCTCAGTATTTCACGCGCTAGCCCGAAGTACCTAGGAATGCTCATGCATTTGTTTCTGCGTTGTTGGAAAAGCAAAGTCTCTTCGGGTAATCTGACAAAATTATCTGGATGACTGCAGCGTCTGCTTTTATCTTCTCTTTAAAGATGAAAGCCATTCAGAATTGTTATCTTTATGATCTTTGTTGTGTTTGTTAGTCAAAAGACTTATTTTTCAGGCAATTCAGACAAAGGACTGACTAATATTTTATTAAAATTGATTTATTTAACTTTTTCCTTGATTTAGATTGTGGTGTTCTTGTCTCTGGAGTATCATATAATATCTGTTGTCTAAATTTGGCTATGGCTTTGATACTATGGGTTTCGTATTTTTAGTTTGTATGTCACTTTTGTTAATCAAAAAAATGCAAATTAATGCAACATTGAGCCTAAATTGAGCCAAGATAGGCTATGATATTTTTGGATAAAGAGCATGATATTTTTGGATCATTTGGGACTATTATTAATGTGATATTTACTGCTCTTTGATGGTTCAAGCTGTTTCTCATTCTCTGCGATATTTATTTACTAAATTATTTGACCAGTTGGAGAACGTTTATTATAGTTTATTATTATGAGTATAATTATTTTTATTATTGATTTATGTGTTTTTGGCCGTTTCTTGGGTGATTTAATGATAACTTTATATCATATTATAATTTTTCTTGATGAAATGATAATAGGATGCTAGGTCTGGACGATATATATCGATTGATATATTAATGCGCATCTTGTCAGTAAAGTCGTTTATTTGATTAGCGGTTAATCTCCATCAGCTGTTTTCAAATGAAGCAAAAGTTCATTCACTGAGCCTTAGATCACTGACGAGCTACCCTCTAGTGAATCACACGCGAAACTGAACGCAATTGCGTAGCGTAATCTACATCTCAGTGTATTAACTGGTGCTCCATTTGAAAACAGGTGATGGAGATTTTCTGGCTTTACAAGATGTGCATAATATATATCGCCCAGTCCTTATGAATGCTAGTAATGTATATGCGCTAAAGGTGGAATGCAACAGCACTACTCAATTTTAGCACAATGCAAACGTTTATCCGGTCTGTTCAAATTGAATGTATTAAATGAGTAATGGAATGCAATTACACACTGTAAAAAATGGCCGTTATTTTAACGGTAAAAACCTGTAAAAATGCCACGGTAAAAACCTGTTAAATAGTTAATGGTAAAATCCTGTTAAATTTACAGAGAAACACCGTAAACTGACATTCTCAAAATTCCCTGCATTGCATTTTAAATTTTGTTTGAATTTTATGTTTTTTCTTTGAAATATCTATGTTTTTGTATCAGTTATGTTTATTAGGGTTGTATGTTACATGTAATGTTGTTAAATTAATATTTATTGCCCATTTTAGTTTAATAATTCCTACCATAAGGGTGTTTAGTTCTTGTGTGAATGAGCACCTTCTATATATGTTACTATTTAAAAGCTTCTTATGATGAGCTTTGGTTCATCATATGACTTTCTCATCACCACCTGCATTTGGTAGGTATCAGTGTATTTCAAAGATACAAAATAGATTTCAATACTTTAATAGGTATATTAACATTATATCAGTACGGTGTAATGGTTTATTATTAGAAATTATGGTATTTAACTGTTAATTTAACATAACCGTAACCGCAAAACAAAAAATATTGTTAATGTATTTTTCACAGTTTTATTCTGGCAACCCCATCTGCCTTTTTTTACCGTAAATTTTACGGATTTTTTTTACAGTGCAGTATTTTACTGTACTGAGATTATGCTGTGGTTGTGCCTTTATACTAAATGTTTTTAGATTACCATGTTTCATAGAAATACCAATAGTTAAATTTTTACCATGGTATTGAGCTGTGCTGTATATGATTACAATGATATAATGTGAAATATATGCTACTAATGATTCCTTTTAATACATCTTAGAAACAGTCTGAAGAATTTAAATTTTTCTATGTAAAAATTAAGTTGTTACAGTTTTTTACAGATGTGTTTGATATTACACTTTAATTTACATCTGCATTTACATCTAACTCACATGTGCCAAGAGACAAAAAAGGTAATATCATTAATATTGCAGCAAACTATGCTGAAGATATGTCATCAAAGGTTTTTAAGAAAATAAAGCGTATTTATGGTATGTTTTCTACAGCTTTCATTTAGGAGCTAAAATCTGCCTATAATAATGAGAAATATAAGGAATTTTATTCTTTTTTAACTTTTTTAACATTATCAAATATATGCAAATAAATGCAATTTCATGCAAAGTCTAGGGTAAAGACTTATTTTTTTTTTAATTCCTTTTATTAACTTCTGTGTTATTGATCGTTATTTGGTCATTTTGAGATTCTTGGGATCCTGTTAACTCTGCCGGTTGATGAATTCCAATGGAATATTTTTTGAAAAATATATATAAAAATATAAAATTTTTATATTTATAAAAAAATATTTTTTTTTTTTTTCAAAAAATATTTTTTGATTTGGCTATTTTTAAGTATTGTGTTTTTAATTAGTTGGAAGCTCAAAATAATTAGACCAGTTTCACGTTTACCTGACCGTGATCAAATGTCTTCTTGCTGTTGTCTTCGAAAAACAGAAAACTCTGCAAGCTAATTAAAGCCGCAATTAAAATATCTAATATATATTTGCAGTTAAGAAAAGTTTAAATCAATTAGTCCAACTAAGTTGCATTAGATGTGTGTGCATCTAATTTGCAATAATTTCACTGTATTATATGCATAAAATCAGTATTACATTATAGCCATCTGCCATCCAGATCTCTGAATATCTACATAAAAAAAAAACCCTCATCAGTCCTTTTCTAATCATGATGCACTGCGGATAAAAAGTATAAAACCATTTTAGCAGTAATTCTCCCTTTTAATCTTGCGCGCTTGATCTGATGCATCTACAGTAGATGGTTATGACCACCATGTTATAAATACCTTCCTAACTTCATTTAAAGAGCATAATTAGTCATTTAGCTCTAAAGAAAGACCCTTATGAAATGGATGATGGGGGTTGCTTTCATGATTGGATTCCCCCCCCCCTTTTATACTACATGTGTCCTTTAGAAATCAAAAGCCAGACAAGCTGAGTTTTTTAAAAAGCAACTTTTCAATTACACACCAAACACATTATATATATAGTACATGAATTGACTGACAGGCGGCAGGAGACAAAGGGATGGAGGAAAGGCTAATTAAGAGAAGTATAGCGATCTCGCCCAGTGTCACTAAGCAACGTGCAAACCTTCTTTTTACGCCCTGAGGTTAGGAAGCACACGTCTGAGAAAAGCCAGTCTGCCGCTACAAACTTCCTTTTTCTGTTCTCTCTTTAATAATAAAATATGCGCACCTTGTGACCTCATAATTAGCTTTTCCTGTAGTCCTTCAAGTTAATTAGTTTGATGTCTATGTTTGAAATGCGCAGATAGAGGGCATTAAATGGTAAAAGCAGGCAAAATGGCAATAGCGTATGATTATTTATATCATTAATCGCGCACAGGTGATGCGCCGCTTTTTTATTTATCATAAATGAAAACAATTTTTTTTGGGGGGGGGGGTAATTAAAGGCCTTGAATGATGAAAATGTTTACAAAAGGTTTTAATTTTTTTACTTGGAGATGCAGAAACGCTATGATGCTCATGCGGACACTGGAGGTTTGAATCCGGCTTGCGACAAACTCTCTTCGCTTCCTTTCTCAGCCTCACAAATGGTAAACATAAAATGTTATGCTATTTGGGCTTGCAAAAGGTTTTCATTTCCTCTTTACACTGTAAGAAGGCCAAACATTAAAAAAAGGGATGTTTTATGTTTTGATTCCTTGTCAAAATTTCTTTGCTTTATATTTGCTACTTATGTGTTTATTTAGTTATTTCGTTTTCCTGTTTTTTTTTACATTCAAAGCATTTGACAAGGTCAGCTGTGGGCTACGCTTTTGTGTTGGTGTTTACGGTGTGTTTGGAACTGAATTGAGTTGAATCTGGCAGAACGTGTGAATTGAAGCGTAGGAAACCTATAAAGGACTTTCAGAAGAAGTTCAGCGAATAGAGAACTTCAGTCTATTGATATCACATTGTTGCCGACAGCAGTCACAGGCGACATCTACTCTATTGATTCAGGATTCGTTTGTATAGTATGTGTACGCCGTCCCTTGCAGGTGAGTGAGACAAGAGAAGAAATGCTTCCTGGAGAGCTCTACGTCTTTAAGCATTCAACTACTATCTACTTTCTCAAGGGAGAATCTTTCCTGTTGCAGTAAATCTTGAAGGCGATCTCCATTACCTCAACATCTGCTCTACTCCACTAACAACATGAGCATATTAAATGCTGAATAAAACATATAAGCTTTTGAATACATTGAGACAAAGTGTCATTGCATCTAGAGAATAATCTGTGAATATAAATTATGTTGAGAAAAATGGGAAAATAGATCAAATTAATGACTTTTGCACGTTTGGAGTTGGGATGTTAAACATGGTGCACGCTTTATTTGTTACAGCCCCAAACCAGTTACAGCTCATGTAAAAAAAATATGAAATTATTGAAACTATACTATATTATAGACACCGTGTAATATTTTTATTTCTTACTCTCACATCGGATTTTGTCTAGCAACGTTTTCTTGAGCTTGTTTGAAGACATTTCAACACACATTCAAATACATATTTTAATATTAAATGCACGAGCTTTTTGGGAAGCGTGTTATTTTTTCACAACACTTCAGTTAGTACTTTGCTAAATGTATTGAAAAGGCGTATTAAACCCAGCGAGATCTTTCAAATTAGCTCTGTATTATTCTAGCTACATCTCTTGCTGAGTTAATACTGGAGCACATAAAAACAAAAATTCATATATTTTTATATGTCAAAGGAATAATAGATGATTTCAAGCCTGAGCTTAACAATTGAATTCCTAATCATTTCGGCGGCCTCCAGTTGGATAATTAAATAATTGGATAATTAATTAGACGTTCTGCTTTTGGCACATGGCGCACTGAATAAATCATTGGCCCCAACAGGATCGTTGAACTGCACAGCTTGACTCCTGCGTGCCGCCACACTGAATTTCAGCCGTCAACTTCCTGTCAGAGAATTATCAGTGAAATGTTGCTGTTTTTTTCTTCTAAATTTAAAGAATAGCCCTCAGGGTCACAATGGCAGGTTCTTCACAGATTAGGATTGCTTTCTCAGGGACTGCTGCTTTTTTTTTGTGGGTTAACTCCTTAACCAAACAAAGAGAAATGACCCAGTTTCTTCCGCCCCTCCCCAATTTGAATATGCTCAGAGTGAAATTGGATAAATGCAGTTGAAATGTGGAGAAACTACTCTTTAAACACAACAATTGACTGAAGAATGAGGGTGGGGGTAGGGTTGGGAACATATATTTTGGAGTGTCTTTTTTTTTTTTTGTCTTTTGAACAGCTTGGGGCTGAATAAAAGGACGATCTACTCTTACCATCAGAAATGTTGCTACAGTGACTACGTGTGTGTTTTGAAGCAGGTGTGTTTTAGTACATTATACTGCTCAATTTATTCATTGGTCTGTTCTTGAAAACTCAAAATTAAGTTTCCTTTGGCCAGGCTGTTTAGTAGCATACGTTTTATAAAATGACTCTATTTCTATTTGACACAGATTTCCTCTCAAGAACAACCCCAACCCCCTTTCTGCCTCCCATGTATGAAGGATAGGGGGTAGGGAGGCTTAATTTAGGGTTAAGATAAACCACGGGGAAGAAAGCGCGCTCCGTCTCCAATATGCTGATTTTAATGATTTAATGAAGGTATTGTACTCCCTGGAGAGAGAAAGCTTTTTTTTTCTCTAGTCTTTATGTAAGATGATATTGATCTCTTGGGTGGTGCATCATTTCTTAAAATGTTACAGAAGAAGTCCTGAAGACATTGACAACAGCTTAAGCCTTTTTAGGAAGGTGCATGCATCGAAGCCTAATTTTAGCAACCGATTTGATTGTATAACATTATAATGAAGTACAACATTATAGCAACATTGAGAACTCGAAAATAACTATTGTAATAATAATTCAGAAGCAGTTAATATCGAAGTTCATTTTAAAAGGGCCAAATTTCAAGTGGTGTGCCTCAGGGTTCGGTACTCGGTCCAGTGTGTGAAAATCTCTAAATTGACATGCCGTCACCAAAGCTAAAAATAATTTTAATGCTAACTATCATCCTATGCTAAGAGACATTATCACATTCAGTTTGTGGCATTCTTTTTTTTTTCTTTTTTTCTTATATATTAGCACAAACGTGACAAGAAAATAACATTAGGTTACTGTTTTAAAAACGTAATGTAGTTCATGCATATAAAAACATAAGCAAAGCACTCCAAGTTAATTATGTTTAATATGGTTAATTTCAGCGTTAGAGGCAAAAGCATGGTTATGATTTTATAGACGCCGAACTTTCTAAAGAATCTGTCCTTAATATAGATTAAACATAGGCAGTTTGTTAGGTTGGATTTAATTACATTTTATATTGAACATTTAGCTTGTGTGGGAAGCTTGCTTGGAAATAGTGTCCTTCAACCATCTGCAGTACTCAGACTGTGTACAATATATCGATCTTATCTACTGGTTAGATACATGGGTGCTTGTTGCCCAGTGAAAGTAAATTATTCATACATCCACTACACTATATATAGACTATTAATGGTCACCAGGAAGTTCAAACAAAAAGCTGCTGACATGACCCTCCCTGGTGTTGAATTGATTGGCTTTTTTCTGTACGTTCACGCACCCCTCCGCTGGACTTTTCCTAACCATGATTGTTCAGTTTTTGTGGATGTATGCACTTCATTCTTTATTTGGTCTTGCTGATTTAGAGTTTTGTAGTGAATGAATGTTAGTTTTGTTGGGTTGAATGAGATGCTCTTTTGTGGCGATATCCCACACAGTTCTTTTTCAACAGGCCTTTTGCACTACACTGCAAAAAATGCTTTCTAAGACAAGATTTTTTGTCTTGATTCCAGCCAAAATATCGAAAAATTCTAAAATCAAGAAGGATTATCTAAACAAAAAATAGTACTGTCATGTTTTTAGAAAAAAACAAGATAAAATTAAGTCACTTTTTGCTTAGAATTATTTTTAGCTGTGGTGACGGCATGTCAATTTAGAGATTTTCACACATTGGACCGAGTACCGAACCCTGAGGCACACCACTTGACATTTGGCCCTTTTAAAATGAACTTGGATATTAACTGCTTCTGAATTATTATTACAATAGTTATTTTCGAATTCATGAGTGTTGCTATAACGTTATACTTCATTATAATGTTATACAATCAAATTGGTTGCTAAAATTAGGCTTCGATACATACACCTTCCTAAAAAGCTAAATATTCTTATTTCAAACAGAAAACAAGATTATTTTGCTTGTTTCAAGTAAAAACTCACTTAATTTTAGCTTGTTTTTTTGTCTGAAAACAAGACAGTACTTGTTTCTTGTCTCGTAAATCCTTCTTGATTTGAGAATTGTTAGATATTTTGGCTGGAAGTAAGACAAAAATCTTTTTGCCTTTTTGCAGTGTAGTGCTTTTCATATTGAGTATTTCTCCAGGATTTATGAAACCATGTTACAGATGATAAAACAGAATAGGCCTAATTAATACCCTTCTTCTTCGGTCTTCTTGTTTAGTGTGGCATTTGCAAATGTTTTTTTATCTTGATGTATTTAACTTTTTTGTAAGAAATTTAGCTTACCAGATTTTATTTATTATTACAAACACTTTTTACCATCATAAGCATCCCATGAAATCAAATTTAGAAGTCCTGTAGTTAAAAAAAAAAAAAAAAAAAAACATTCAAAACACAGCAGATAAATAATAAAAAAAAAAAATCATTATCTTTAAGAAAAATATTGCATTGTTCAGTATTTTGTTAAAAAAAATGTTAAATAAAAATACCAAACAGAAGCTTGGTAACATTGTATTATAAATTAAAAATGAATGAATATAAAATACAATGATAATACGAACAACAAGCAATGAATTGAACAATTATACAAGCATTTATTTAAAAATTGTAAGTATTTCTGAAATGTAACATAACATAATGTTGTGCTTTATCACAAATATCTTTGCATTCTATGTACAGTACTCAGTCATTGTGTAACGATGCAATTATCCACTAGAGCTTCAAAACCGCTGCAGTTTTAGCAGTAATGCTGTGCATTTAATGGATTGGAATGTTAGAACATTTTGAAGTGCTCATTTTTGTTTTCAAAGCCTTCTTTGTAGCCAGCAACAATTTGGAATGTATGCGTTCGAAGCAGACTGCAGCGGCAACAGCTGATGAATGGTGAATCGCACTAACTAAGCCTGGCGGTTTGTGTTTCTGTCAGAAAGACAGCTATCTCCTGAAGGACAAAAACTTGTGATCATGTTCTTCTTAATCATTGCGACAGAATAACTAAGGACGTTATTGAACAAGCTGTAAGGATTTGCTTTAAACAACTATGATCCATTCGAGTTTAAGTGTGCGGTTTAGACTAGAGATTGCACAAAAATGTTATTTTGTTCATGCTCATTATTTTTTAGTATAATGACGGCTATTATAAATCTACGATGGGTTTCTTTGATGTCGTTTTTATTTAACTAGAAGATGTTGTGCATTAGCTAGTAGGAAGGTAAACATCTCAAAAAGATTGTGTCTTTAAATTTGTTTCCTTTTTTAAGCACCTAAATGACAAGAATTCACATCTTGAAAATTGCATTTGAATCCTTTCCAAGAATCACTAATATAAAACGGTTCCACAGAATAATACTTTTTGTTTCCCATTTTAGCAAATTCTTCAGGGTGTATTCATGCAACTATGCACTTGAGCCAGTATTTGCAGTTAATTAAATTGAGTGGCAGTATTAAATCGGCAAAGCATTGATTTAGTTCATAAAATTGAAAGCAGTTTGTGCACGTGTGGGGGTGGACGTGGGTGGACGTGTGATTTGTACTTATAGACCTTGCACAGAGCTAATACGAATATACCTTTGTCTGCTTCACAGGGTTTGAAAGCATTTTGGAGGGGCTGTTTGGACCAGGACTCGTAAGAGATCTTACCCTCTTTCAAGGTCAGTGTTACACTGCTTACACTGGGAGTTATTGTTATAAGATTATAAGGTTATTGTAAGACCATGTTGATGTCTACTTTAAGATTAGAATACTTTGTTTGCAGTTAACTTTTAATTATAGTGTATTTGAATATTTTTTTTTCTTGTAAAGATATTATACTTTTAACTTTGTCCATGACCTTATCTTTTAAATGATAAAAATCTAGATTTACTACATATATTTAAAATAATATACATATACTTTTGCATTATTTAATTTTTTTAAATATTAAACATGACATTTTTTTTTACATTTAATTTTGTCAAACTATGAAAAAGTTATTATTAGGTTATTAGGTATGTATAATGCTTAGAGAAACAAAAAGTTGCCTGCTTTTATTGCAGATATTATTTTTTTAAACACATTGTTGCTTTGTTGTCTTACAACAGCCCAATATTCATTTAAAATGTTATGCTTAAATATAGTTTAAAAATCGTTCTATGTTGGTCATTATATTTGAGTTGTTTTTTGTGCGTCAGAGACTTTTGCTTGTGCTTTTGTAACTAATATGTGTACCAGTACAGCTCAAACCATCACACTCATCTGCAACGTATAGCTGTAGTTTTATACCTAAGCCACTAAATAGACTAATTTTCTGTACTGCACCTTTAAATAAACTAAAATTGCTTAGATGAAAAAAACAGTTTCTAATTTTGTCCTGGAGAACCACAGGGCTCTATTCTAAGCCCTTTATTATTAGATATAATCGATATAATTGCACATTAGCATTAGAGAAAATGTATAAATTGTCTGTTTGTTGAATGTATACAATTAACTGTTCACTATGCACTTACACTATCAAAATCACATAAATCAAACTAAATCTAAACATGAATATAAACATGGCTTTTGTGCAGCTCTTGATTGAACAATTGAACAATTTTTGTGTTCAAGTTTTAACTTGCGCTGGCAATTGTTTATTAAGAGAAGTGCTTATTTTTTGCAAAAACTGCAACCTAAAATTCACACAGCCACAGATAAAATGGGATTTTAGGTGGAAGTGTTATTGAACTTTAAAAGTTGCTCAAGTTAATATTTCATACACAGATCAGGAAAGGTTAGTTGCTTTTTGCTTGTACTGTAACATACGTCATGTTTAGTTTTATAGTCAGCATTTTGTCTTTTTTTGATAACCTGTTTTGTCTTTTAATTTCTTTATTATGAAAATAGCATACATATGCATGCAAGACATCCTTACCTGTCAAATACAATGGGGCAGTCAGGAACGGAAGATTGTCTCCTCTCGGGTTTTTTCGCAGTCAATCGGTCAGCAACTAAAAATAAACAAGATGCCCTTGTCATATGATTGTTAGCTAGCGGCTATGATCAGACACAGTGTTGGAAATATAGTCTGTCAAAGATCATAACAAAGAACATCATTTAAAGGGGTCTAGATTTATCACTTATGGTGGCCAAGGTTTCTTACACAAAAAAACCTTTTGTAATTTCATTTCTCATGCTCAAGAAGATCACGCACATGACTCCCGTTGGTGTCACCAATACATTCGCCTAGGTCTTCCTTTAAGCGTTTTTTCATCAAATATTAACATGTGGGTTATTTTAATCGAATTTTTTTTGTCTTTTGATCCTCTTGTTAAAACAGTAGTTAAATATTACCGTTTTGCATGTATTTCCTAAACATTTTAAAGTAATTTCAATAGGTGTTTAATCATAATGTAAAAAAAAAAACATGAATATTTAGATTTCTGCTGAGAATATTAAGTAAAAATGATTCTGAGCAATAAAAGCTGAAAGTATGCATAGAAACTAGACATTAAATAAGTTATTAGGAGCAATAGTTCATATCAAAATACATAAAAATTTAACAAAAGAAAACGGCGATAACAGCGATGTTTGTTGTAATATGTTGCAAAGTATATTTAGTGTTTGTTTATGAAGGACAGCACTGATATGATTTATTTTCTCTTGCAGATTGTGAGCCGGAGGGTGTGTCAGATTGGTCGTTTAATGAAAATTGTCTCTTTTGCTGCTTAAGACGTGAAAAAGTGAAGGTAATTAATCTCGCTCTTATTTTCCTATCTGTATGTTTCCACAAACAATGCATTAGCAGTTGCACATATCATATCGAGTCTTTGAACGTTTTCAACCACGCAGCACTTTAACTGTGTTTGTAGCTGCTGGGCCTTTGGTCTTGAAGGAAAATAATAGGTAATGTTCATTAATGCTTTCGATGTTTATCAGTCAAGCGACAGGTAATTATTATAACTTAGGGTTTTGTTAAGCCATGATCTTCAGATGTGACAGATTGACTGTGAAGGAACTACTTTATTCTTCTTTTTTTTTTGATCTCCCAAGTACATTGGTGCAATTTTGGACCTCTAATGTATGAAATGTACACAAATATCTTATTTAATTTTTTTTCCTCTTTTCAGGAAAATTTGGTTGGTTTGAACAACCAAGTGTTATCAGAAGCTGACAGCTTCAAACAAGAGCAGTCCAACATTAACAAACTTGAGAAGCAAGCAGAGGATTTCCTCAATGTTGTCTTCTACAGAAAGGGTAAGACATTTATTATATTGGACTTTAAATAAACTGAAACTGAAAAGTTGATAAAGTGAAGATTTTTTTTTTGTATTTAAGTTTGCAAAGTCTTTTAGAAATTGACAAAATAAATTATTGCCATAACTACTTAAATGGAATAAATGTATACATAAAATATTAATAATGTGTGTGTATGTATGTATGTATGTGTATATATATAGATATATATATATATATATACTTTAATTTATATATATATATATATAATAAATAAAATGTAATGATTTTTAATTAAAATCATATTCCCCCCACTTGTACGTCGCTTTGGATAAAAGTGTCTGCTAAATGAATAATGTAATGTAAATGTAAATATTCAGTTTTAACATACAGATTATACACACAGCACATGTATATGGATGTCTTAATATATTTAAATGTTTTTAGTCTTCTGTTTCTCTTCCTGGCAGTGTATATTTGATGTTTTTTTACTCTAAACGATCTTAGGAAGTGGCTTTTCCTTTTTGGAAGTCTGCAGGACTTTACTGCTCTGTAGGAAATGTTTTCAAAGGCTTGTTTTAACAATGGCACTAACCAAGAGTATTGTGAAAGAGTGTTACAAGATATATAAAGTTCATATAAGAGAAAAATTACTTTTAGTCAACTATTAACTAAAGCATGCGTGTTCAATAACAGCACTGCAAAATACAAAAGATTTGTTCAAGTGTGTGAAGCAGGGTTATTATAATTAACAAATGCTAAAACCATAAAATTGTTACTCAAAACAAAATTAAAAAAGTGTAGTTTGAAAACTGAAATATAAATACAAGAATATATATAAAAAAGTCGAAGCAGTAAATGGTACTGAAGGATAGGCTTTATTAAAATTTTGTAGCTAAAACATATTTCCCTGTGTCCATTTAAAAACATGTGTGACCCACAAGAGTTTGTTTATTCAGCTTTCAGATGATGTATACATTTCCAAATATTGACTCTTATGAGTCTTATGCGTCCTTCGTGCATTTTTCCTCATCAGACCTCCCGAGTTTTACAGACCCTCACATTCCTCTAGTGGCTCGTGAGATCATGCAGCGAATGATCCGACAGTTCGCTGCCGAATATACCTCAAAAACCAGCTCAACTCAGGACGTACCCCAACCCCAGTCCCAGCCCAACGGCACCAAGGACCAAAGCCTGCCGAAAGCGCCCTCGCTGGAGCCGGACGCCTCTACACCCGGTACCGGCGCCGCTGCCTCCGCACAGAATCCCGTCCTTAGCAAGCTTCTCATGGCAGACCAGGACTCCCCGCTGGACCTCACCGTCAAGAAACCAGAGACAGAACCCAGCGAACAAGGTCAGACACCTTCAAATCGTCTTTCATTCATTCAGTATTGCTACACTTACTTGACTCTAAATTGCTGTTTTTTTTTAATTAATTAATTAATTAATTGCTGTCATTTATCATTAATATTTCTGTGAATACAGAATACTTGATCATTTTAAACTGAATCTAAAACCTAGGTTAAATATTACAAAATACATGTCTGTTTTTATACAATTTTTACAATTTTGTTTCTGATATGTGTTGAGAATGTTTAATAATAATAATAAAAGAAAGACAAATATAGGTTAAGAAAAGTTTTTAGCAGCATATATTCAGACATGCAGGGAAAAATTTTCTTCACAATTTATAATTTTGTTTCCTATATTTTCTAAATTATGCACACAATTTATAAATAGAGGGAAAAAAATGTCTTGTGTCGGGCACCGTATGTTGCAGTATGCTGCAAAAAAACCTTTTCTTAGCCCATATTTGTCTTTCTTTATATTATTATTACTATTATTATTATTAAACATCCTCAGCACATATCAGAAGAAAAATTATTTCCAGAAACTTTTTTTTTTTGAAACAAGTTATCATATAAAAATGGAAATATTTGTAATATTTTACCTAGATTTTAGATGCAGTTAAAAATGATCAAGAAATGTATTCTGAATTTACATAAATATCAATATCATACAGCAATTCACCTCCACATATTTGATGTTCTAAAAAAGCATACATTTTCAAGAGACAAATTGATTTAAATTAATTGTTCAATAAGTGCTTTAAACAAACTTATTCAAATGGTTCAAAAGAACTGATATGCTGAAATTAAATGAAAGGTTTGAATATTTGCCCAAAAATATGTAATTAAAATATTAATAAGAGCACAGATGAAGTATAAATAGCAAGTTTATACTAAATATATATATATATACTTATACTTAAAATAGTTTCCCCCCCTCAATGCATAAATGATATGCATAAGAGGCTCATATTTGAAAGTAAAAACATGAACTTTAAAAAAGTAAGAAATATTTTATGATAAAACGTTTGTAGTTATAGGCCACCTGCATGTTAATAGAGCACCTGCAGTATGTTATTGTTATCATTTTCTAATCATCATATATATATTTGTAAATGCTTTGTTTTATTAATTTAAGTGTTATTTTATTTCCTATTTTTATTTAGTAATAATAATCATCATCATCATAATAATTATTAATGATATTGATTATATACGCACAAAAACCAGAACCTCAGAAAGAGAATGGAAAGAACTTTTAAGTGTCCAGCAGTATACAATTTAAAGATCTTAAGAAAGTTGGGTTTATACGGTTAAAAGAAAACTAGAATTTTTGATTCAGTTTTGTTGATTTAGATTTTCCTCAGTTTGGTCTTTGAATATGGTTTTATTTACAGATGGAGTCCTTGACCTCTCAACTAAGAAGAACCACAGTCATGGTAGTGTCTCACTGAAAAGCTCTCATGGTTTCTCAATCATGCCCACAACTAAGGGGTAAGAAGTATTTTTTCCCTAAGTGTAGCATCCAGTTTCTACAGTCATAAGCTTGATTTGAATCATGGTTATGAATCAAAATTCATAATTTGGCTGATGCTTGAAGGAACAGACAAGCCAGATTAATCTAAATGAAGTGTCATCAGAGAACAATCTTGATAGTTTACTGTATGTACAACCCCTTGTGGGACCTTGAATTTCCAGCCTAGACACTCAGTGTCCTTCTTCTTTTCCATACTAAGACACTTTAGGGTAAATAAGCTGAACATTACAGTACATCAGATCATTTCCTCAGGAGAGGTACATTTATTTTAATTAGACTTTTTCGTTCTCTGAAGGATACAAAATACTGTGAAAGACTGTATATGAAACTTTATTTTGATAGTCCAATTTAGACATTCTATTAACTACAAGTAACTTATTAATTTGTGACTTATTAATGTCTACGAACTCTCAGAGTGGACCTTTTAGGGTTAGTAGAATAAGTTGACATATACTTGCATAGTTTCTGATAGTCAGTATGTAGTATGTTGTGGACTCATCAAAATAAAGTCTACTAGTCTACTAATACTCTAATGACTGCTAGTTGACATGTAGTTGGAAAGTTTCTTACTGTTAGTAAAATGTCTAAAGTGACTAGTGAAAGACTATCGAAATAAAGTGTTACCAAACTTTTAAACAAACGTTAGATGTTTTAACCTTGTAAAATGTTAACTCTAAACCTAAGTTAGGTCAAATTAAATGTAACGAGAAGGTTTTTTTTTCTTGTTCATTTTATATTCGTTTATCAGTTTCTGTAATCCTGTTAAAATTTTTAACATTTCTAAAAGTGTAAATACACTTTAAAAGCCTGATTTTTTTAATTTTATCTTCTGGCAATAAACATGAATCATATGTAAAATATAAGATAAAATTTTTTATTATCCAGTTGTTGTTTTTTAACTCTAAAACATGTGGAGTTATCTCCGTTAGCTATAAAACAAACTTTAAATATGTACAAAAACTAAAAATAAAATTAAATGAAATTTGTTGACGTTATTATTGCTTAATCAAAACAACCCAACTGCAATTATAGATGTTACTTGGAACGCACAAGAAACTTCTAAAAACAATAATAATAAAATTATAAAACCGAGTAAGTGGTTTTTGCAAATGAACTCTTAATATGTAACTTAAATGACAAAATGGATTAAATGGGCTAAAATTGCTAGAATTGGTTAGTTAAGTAAGTAAAGTCACTGAATATTTGGACGCAAATTAGCTAACCCCACTACTTCAGTGAGAGATTTACGTCACCTATATTTTCTAACTCATTCAAGAAGTTTACCAACTGCTGAAATGCTGAAAAAAACGCATTTCCCATAAATTGAAGGAAACGTGATTGAACATTTTTTTCTTATAATGTCTTTGTTGAATGGTAAGGCTTGATACGTAAATTTCAGCATCTTAAGGCAGTTTCACACTGAGCACGAAATGATTGATTGCCTTCTGCTAATTCACACCTGACCAGCAATGCATTTTTGCTCAAATATGTATCTCGTATATGTATTTATCATCGCCAACTGCTTAATATAAATAGAGGTACAAATAGGATCAAGCTACACTAGAAACTTAATGCAATTGTTAACATATTTGCTTAAAGCCCACTTTAAACCATCTTTGAGTGCTTGTAATGACTTTTAGTTGTGATCTATAGTTGACTTTGATTCTATAATAGGCTCTATTTGTTTAATAATGCTAACACTGCTTAAAATTTGTCATCTTTTATTGTTAGACAAATACCATGATATGCATACAAAACATTATTTATTTATTTATTTTTTTTCTAAAGAGTAAAGGTGCTTGGACTCTGAAAGTCTTCTACTTTTAGTTTTAGTGTTAGTGAATGTTTGTTGTCTATGTGGAACAGTGGTGGAGGAAGTACATAAGTTTAGTACTTAAGTATATATTTTGCAAGGTAGTTGTACTTTTACTTAAGTAAAAGTATAATTACTACATCAACATCTTACTTAAGTAAAAGTCCTAAGTGCATACTTTTAAATTTACTTTAAAGTATTTTTTCAAGTAAAAGTACACAATCGTTTGTCTCAATGTCTGGGCTGTTCA
>JAUCNO010000460.1:2372965-2405012 GCA_032353835.1 Enteromius viviparus
TAAGTAAAGTATAGATACGTAAAAATTTACTTAAGTACAGTAATGAAGTACAAATACTTC
Source organism: Enteromius viviparus (assembly GCA_032353835.1). Lineage (NCBI taxonomy): Eukaryota > Metazoa > Chordata > Actinopteri > Cypriniformes > Cyprinidae > Enteromius > Enteromius viviparus. The sequence goes on from JAUCNO010000460.1 coordinate 2,373,026, forward strand.
GTTACATTCCACCACTGATGTGGAAGCATCCATGGGAAGCATGTCATTGCGCCCTTTTTTTGTGTTCAGTGTGAAAAGGCCTTTACTTGTCGCCATGCTGTAATTGGCAGAAATCATGTGACAAAAGGGTTGCACAAATCGTTTGGTAAAAAACATTTGATTATTTAAAATAAGTTGATCGTTCTAAATAAATACAATAGTTATTTATCAATGAAAAAATTAAGTTTAACTGAATACAGTTGAGATCTGTTAGATCCAGTGATCTAATAGTCCTCTTATAAACAAAAACATAATTTTTTGTTTATTTTTACAGAAAAGTATTAGGACACCAAAGTGTACCCATTTCATGGAAAGTGTCTTTCTAGCTTTCTAGCAAACAAAGGAATTTCCAATAGCAAACCACATTCTCACATCTGAACATTTTATCTTTCCATATATTAGGCGTTCCCAGAGAGCTGATCACAACTATCGAGATGTTGATGATGAGGATGGCTTGCCACCGAGAAGCTTGCATGATGGGATAAGGGAGAATTGTATTGGTTCTGGGCCCCTCAAGCCACCCTTGGCCCGCTCGCTCCTCATAAAAGAGGAACTCCTGAACCAGAAACATCGCCTCCTTGGCCAGCCTCTTTCTTTGGCCAGCCTAGAGTCTGTGAGTCTCCTCAACAGCCAAGCCCAGTCCCTTCTTTCCCGTGATGGGACATGGGGGAAATCCCATCTAGACAGCCTACTGAAGCTCAAACAAGTTAGCGCTGACCTAAACGACCTGCCTCTATTCCAAGAGAACCAAGGCGTGTTCACCAAGGGTGCAAAATCCCACGACACCAGTTCCATCACAGTAAAGAAAGAACCTGGACACTCCACTCCAGTTGACTTGAAGATCCCGCAAGTCAGAGGCATGGATCTGTCTTGGGACTCCCATGGGAATGCAGCGGATCTGTACAGTTACAGCTCTATAGCTTTGGGCAGTGTTCACTCGGAGAACGCACTCAGTAGGAAGCTGAGGGCCATCTTGCCAAAGCAGAGTCGCAGAGCCGCTCTCGGAGGTCTTCTCGATGGGGGAGCCATGGGCGAGTACTGGGGTGCAGACCTCGAACAGCCAACTTTGGGACCTCAGTACCCGACATCAGATCCGGAGGCAGACCCGAACGGCTCCAAGCAACCCCGAAAGAAAAGGGGGCGGTATCGGCAGTACAACAGCGAGATTCTAGAAGAGGCCATTGCTGTGGTGATGAACGGGAAGATGAGTGTTTCGAAGGCGCAGAACATCTACGGTATTCCCCACAGTACCTTGGAGTACAAGGTAAAAGAGAGGATGGGCACCCTGAAGAACCCACCAAAGAAAAAGCTTAAACTGATGATGAGGCCAGAGGGGCAGGACTCTGGGATCATGGCCGAAACCGAATCCACGTCGACACCCGCCACCACACCCATCGCAACACAAGTGGATGTCTTGCAGGGGACAGGAGACAAAGTCGAGTAGATTACACAGAACACCTCACAAAACGGAAAACGTTTTAGAGTCTGACAGACAAAAAAAAAACTAAATTGATTTGGAATTGAGGAAGGGGCTTTAATTGTGCCAATTTAAAACTTGCAGTATCTGGGTGAGCACAACTGCAGGGATTGATGGGAGGATTTAAGCCTGATAACTGGGGATAAGAAACAAATTGGCAGTTATCACAGTGGTCGCATTGACACTGCAAGCATTAGCTGAAGTTTTTTACAACATAAAGCAACAAATGCATACTAAAGCCATAAGAGAGTATCAACAGAGACATTTTATTAAAAAAAAGCAAGCAGATTAACCCTTTGTTCGCCCCCCTTCATCTGAACTTTGCACGCTGCGCCATTAGTGCTCATGCGTTTTGGACGGCATGCCATTTTGAGAAACGATAAGCGGGGTTTCAAGGGTTACGTGCAAGGCTGGAAATTGACCCTTCAAAAATGAATTTATCTCCTGATTGGTAGGTTTATGAAATAATTCATGATCTTTAAAACGTATTTATTTTAAATGGAGTTGGATTCTCACCAAGGATCGATCCTAGGCCCGTTTTCTATTAACAGGTAAAACAATTGCTTTCAACTCTTTGTAGTTTCATCCTTTTATATTCTGCACCATTGAAACAGACTAAGAATTAGACACGTCCATTTAAAAAAAAAAAAAATGAAGCTTAAGATTAGTCATTCAGGGATGCATGTTTGTGATGTTGAAAAGATTCTTTTTTTTTTTTTTACTTTACTGTAACTAAACTTTACTTTAACTCTAGCGCTTTCTTTTGCACTACACTTTCAGTCTGGCGCTCGCCAGAGCCTAAATCTGGCAATTAGACCTGATTACCTCGACACTGCTTGCATTACGCACTTACTGTTCTGTCTGGCATACCACATAATGCTCATTTAACAGTACTCTACTCTTGGTGAAAGCCGCTCTCTAAAAAGGATTTTGACGCCCATGAAGGGACAATGCCGACTTAAGCCACACAGGACAGGAACGTGTTTCCAATTTACATCTTTCTACTAAAATTAATTCGAGGGAGGGTGCACGCAGTCAACTTTTTGGCTGATTCTGGCTGCTCCCTCGTCGCTGCTTATAGTCAGTCGCTGACGTGTATATTTATAAAAGAAAAAAGAGCATTTTTCGCAGAGGGTTGGTTTTGGGGAACATAGGAGGGGGAAAATGTAGGTAGGGTTATGACCATATAACCCTGTTATATTATAAATTAGCGTTCTTTCAGAGAGCCAATTCTTGTCTCTGAATAGTTTCATTTCCTCATGTAAAACTCAGGGCAACTGAGACAAATATAGCGATCGTGTTTTTAGAGAAACAATGTATCTTACCTACTTGAACTGGAACCTGTGACACAATTCTCAGTCAATGAGTTGGGTCAGGGGCAGGGCTTTATTCCGGGCGTAGGTTGGGTCGAGCTGAGCCATGGATTGCAGATATTGGTAGGATGTTATCATTCGAAACCCCTGGCCAGTTGGGAATTTTCTGAGATCTCTCTGAAAATAGCACTTTGTTTAAAAATAAAAGCGAATATGTTTGGGTGTGTTTTAAAGTAGCTTTTGCAGTAGCAGATAGCATAAAGGAGACTTGCAAGATCAATGGGGGGAGGGGGGGGGGGCATTTCAACGACCCCCGGCGTCCTGCAGCTTAGACCCAAACATGCTCATTTTGTTTTGAAAAAGAAAAATTACCTCTTCAATATACAGTGGTCGACAGCTTGAATTCTCAGATTTGTCTAGTGTTGCCTCACTGTTTATTGTCACATTGCCCTTTTTTCAAATATAAACTGTGTCGTGTGATGTATATAAAACCGAGAAAGCGCATAGATTTCAAAGAGAAGGCTTTTGGAATGGCATGCTCCACTTTGATGTTGTTTTGAAGGGCATTCTGGTATATATCACTGCCTGGTGCTCACCCAGTCTGTGACAAAAATGATACTTCAAACTTCAGGGTTTCTGATGATGAAACTGACTCTTTGAAATGTACCTTTTATTTATTTCGTTATTTAATTTGAATCATTTAAGTAAATGGCATGCACCAGTTCAGTGGAGGCTGATTAACTATTTATAATCTGACACTTGGTGGCGGGGTTGTCATCAAGTTGACAGCCGGGAACACTGTCCCGGGCTGACCTTTATAATTGTGTTCTAGACCTAGTGAATTTCCCACATTATATTAGGCTTGTATAAATTGTATATATTTCCTACAATGCTATACTTGTAAGTATGGCTGTTTAATGATCTCACTTTAGCGAAAAAGGATTTTAGTGTTGTTAGCTTTGTTTACTGAAGTTGCTATGCTATTATAGCCATGTTTGGAAACACTACTAAAATGAGCAGAGATCTGATTATGTTTAATCAAAGCAACATATAACAGTAAACCATTGATTTGACATGTTTGGTTCAGTTTATAAATTACGATCACGTGGTACTTCTACATAAAAGGAAAGAATTTTATGTATGAATAATTAGAATCATATTCATACTTATAAGCTGTACTGTGTGAATCCGTTTAGGTCATCCGGCATCAAATGCACCAACACTTTACCAATGCTGAGCGTTTGAAGTGTCTAATAAGAAATTAGTTAGGTCCTTAATCAATCAATTAGATTTATTTATTAATCATTGTGATGTAAAATACTACTCAGCCGCTCTTGATTCTTACCATTATCTTAATCTGTATTTTTGTCTTGTTTTACAGAAAAACTACCTAAAGGTCTAGATTTCTTGGTTTCTTAGAATATTTGAAACCCTTAAATTACATTTTTCTTACCCATATTTCTTAAAAATTTTGCGGGAATCCCCAATAATATTACTTAATTTTTTTTTACTGGAAAACAAGACAAACATATTAGTGCAACCAGTAGCAAATTAGTAATAGATCATTAGCTACAACTAAACTGTAAGTACTACTAGCGCAAACAGATTCTATTATAATTGAATATTTGCCCCTATAATTGGCACTTATAAATTATTGCACTGATGGCTATGACTGGAAACTGAAAGTTTCGAACGATCAGCTCTCTATTACTAGTGTAGGAAGTTTTGAACTTTCACATCGCTACTTTAAATTCTGCAATCATTATTTATCATCAGCTGTCTGATTCGCTATGGTGCATGCCATTTCAACATATTTATTTAATTTGACTTTACTGATTAATGTATTACAGGGTTAACGGCTCCCCCTGTCCAAAAACATACTCCTCTCGAAGAAATTATACCGTCTTTACTCAAATGAATGTAAAACCATTTCCGAATAATTTCTTGAAGTAGTTGTTTAGAAAATATGGCACTTTCACATTTCATACTTTGAACAGACTGTTTAAGTTTTTCTCTTGCTGCTCGTGTTTCAGTTTTTATTTTGCGTTTCTCTGAAACGTACACCTGTAGCCTTCAGTACTTTCGTATCTCAGGATAGATTCAGCAGAAGGGTTCGCAATATTTGTCAGTCGGATAACGATGTAGACATAACTACCTGTACAAGATGTGCATTGACATGTTATATTAACTACAGTCTTTGCGCAATATACCTCATCCTCGGGAATAAACGCGCCTTTCTGTGCCACATCCTTAAATACCATTCAGGGGCACGTGGAAAAGGAGCAGTTGACACTCTGGGAAATTAATTTTATTTTCCTATTTCGCCCTCTTTTTTTGTCTTCTACGAGAGGGATGGCAAGCGAGGCATTTCATGTGTCTGACTGACCAATATTTACGCCCTTTTCATTCAGGTACAGAAAATCGAACTTTTTGAATGCAATCAAAAATTTCGCTTAACATTCGCATCTTGCCAAACACGGGTCCCATCTTTTAAGTTAAGTCGATCGTCATGGCAAACATCAAAAGGATACTGTAGGTAAGACACTATACCTTTTTCCTGTACTCTGAAATGCGATTTAACCGCCATGGGTGTTTTCGTTAAAAACGCAAATGGAGGTTTGAAGGGGAGAATATGGGACAGGTGGAAATGTTAACCTTCTGTTGTTTTTGTGCTCTCTGTAAACTTGTTTTTAAACTGCATTCCAAAAATTTCAAGAGATACCTTTATATGGAAGAAAAAAATCTATACATATACAAATGAATATATATTATACTTATTTTACTGTTTATCTTTTTATTTGTCTTTTTTCTGGTTAAAACTGAAATGCTACACTAAGAAACGATGGAAAACCTCAGTTTCTGTACCATGTGAAGTGCCATTGGCTTTGTCTCAAGTGGCTCATAATGATTTCTTCTCTGAAAAGATGCTCAGATAGCCTTTTTTTTTCTTCTTCTACTTCTTTTTTGACCTCCACTGCATATCCACATAACAGCATTACCTCAGGTGAGATCTCTCCAGAGCAGCTGATTCTACATTTAGTTGTAGAAATCAGGACCTGTACTTGACTTTTACACGTTTCCAAAAAAACGCAACTATCACTTTTCAAGGAAGCAGTTTATAAATAACGCTAGTCGCATTTTTGATTTCCTCCGATGTGTGCTTTGCTTAATTGAACCACGGGTCTCTTTTTGAATGCAACTTTATTGACGTTGGCACACAAAAGTTCAAATCAATAAGGCACACATTTGTACGCCACAATTAATACACACTCCTTACGCTCTCATGCACACAAAACACCATCAGGTCTACATCATGTGGATGGTTATACAGTTTTAGGCTATTGGTTTGATAACTCTACAGTAAGTGTAGTCTAACTAGTTGGTTATACCATGAGAAAGAAACACGGAAGGCATTTATGGACACATAGGCACTCCTTTTCAACTTTCAACCATTTATATTAGAGATGCGTTTTTTTATTATTTTGCCAGTTTTTGAGGTTCAAAGAATTTTATTTATTTATATCTTTTTCAAACCACAAGCCAAAATGATCTTACCATGTTGCAGTTCTTTCAGGTTCTTTTTTAACTTTGTTTTTGGTGAGACTAAAAAACTAATAGGCACACCTTTATTCAACAGAAAACATCTTTAAAATCGGGCAAAACAAATTGTCGGCAAACATTGCAGTCCAATTCGATTATAGACACCCATCATACTGTCAATCTATGCACTTGAGAGGATAAAGTTTCTTGCACCGTAACTGTTTTCTGTGTTTGTGAAAATATTATGTAGTTTTAGGGGGCATCTAAATATTAAGTTGAAAATTGTATTAAGTTTAAATTTCCATTATTTGCAGCAGTATAGCTTAAAATAGCTGTTGTCATGGTAGAACTTGCAGCACACATCATGGTAAAAGACATGTTTTGAATGTAACCGTCTAGAGAAACATGTCACAGAGAAAAATGATGGAATATGCACAGACAGATTTCCTCAGAATAGATAAACGCAGGTATTTGTTATACACCATGATACGGTGTACTTTATGCATTTCTTGGAAGTTTGGTGTCATCTGCAGTGCCTGTTTTGCAGTGTTCAATCGTCACCGATAGTTTGCATTCAATGATCATTACATAATTAATTGTTACTAATTAATAAACGATGAGCCGATGATACCTACATATAATTGGTAACAACAATCGAAAATCGTTAACCAAGGCGACTTACAATCTATATGTTATTTTTCTTAAATTGAATCAGTGTCGTCTAAATTGCTTTAATGCAATTAAATAAAAATAAATACATGTGTGTGTATATATATTTATATATATATATATATATATATATATATATATATAGGTGAAGTGTGTAATTTTGGGGCCACTATTAGAACTGTAAAACGCTACTGTATTTGTTGCAAACAGATTACCACACTGCCAAAATCAATAAGGTCAAAATAAGTTAGCCAACTAAGTTAAATTTTAAATGTTAAAAAAAAATTACATATGTTTGGATGCTTTGCTGCTCCAGTCTCCATAGGAAGTCATGGAAAAACTAGTTTATTTAATTGAAACTTTTTAAATATGACTAAACATAAAATTTTAACCTGAATGAGACTTCCACGTTGAGAAAAAAGTTGTTTATTTAAATTGAATGGATAATATAGCTAGTACAGAATGTAAACGTTTAAACTATGATTTCGGGAAACACCAAATTGTTGAAATATGTTGGTAACGACAAAACATCTGACCGTAGTGGGCTAACTGTGCTGCCAAGAAATGCACCAAGGATCAACGTGCCAGTGTTTACGCTTTTTAGGGGAATCAACCAACAAGTTATTTTCTAGTCGATATAAATCAATAAAATTACACACTTCATCATTAAAATGAGATGTCCTTGCGAAGGCTTCAGTGAAACTGTGAATTATATGGAACAGAGCCATGAAAAGTCAACAATAGTCTGCTGCCTCTACTGTCTCTGGAAGGAAACATTAATATGAATGGCAATGATGACTTAGTCATTCTTGAGGGACTCAATGCTAGCTCAGTGAGAGGTCAAATAGAGCAGTGCAAACGCAAATTTAAGCGAAAAATTGGCTTGATCAAATGGCCAACGTTCTTTTAGAGAAGAGCTTTTGGCCGTCAAAGGGCTGCCCTTGTGTTGCCATGACAATCTTGCAAGATCATTCACAATTAAAGGTGTGCCTATTGTAATTTGTCTTTCATTTAAGTTATTTTATTTAATACTATAATTTCGTGTTTTGTGTTCATTTTACCGAGACACAAATGGAGAGATTTCAGTTGTGTTGGGAGTTGTTTCTGCAGTTTGTCTTTCTACCATGTCGGCATTGCATGGAATTTCATGCCTGAATCTGCTCTTGACCATTAACTCCATCCATGACTGTTTCAACCCTGCAGTCCATTGAGTTCTGCAGGATTTAGGATTATTAGTTTTGCTACCTCAATTTGCAGATGGTTTTGACATAGGAGCCCTTTGGTAGTAAAGCAAAAATGACTTGAGGGACTGACTGTCCCTACAGGCTGTTGTCGATCAGGTTGTATACACGTGTTGGCGGTTTGATCGGCTTACCTGCTGTACTGTATGTAGCATTTCAGATGCACGAATAACACTGGCACGTCATTCCCAAAGTCACGGTCCTGTTCTGTCGGAAAGCAGTTATACATTCCGCATGCACATATGTGTATCTAATAAAACATGTTTTTGATAGAGGTAATGATTTTTTTGGACCGAAAGGTCCCAAGTTATGCATCTCAACTGCTTCTAAGACCAGTGTTTGGGAAGAATCAGGATGACCGATCACCTCTAAAGTTGGAAACGCGGCGTTATGTGTGCTTCCTCAAGAAGCTAGTATAGTCACACCATACCATATTAGTTTGTGCCCTTGAAAATCAAGCCAAATGCAGTCTGTGGGCAGTATCTTTGTTTGCGAGAAATGCGATCGGTCGCATTTGCATACGTCAACGCCGTGCGTCTTATCTCTTGATGGGATGCTGTGCTTTACACTTTTTGTGGGTTTTTCCATGTATGGAGTCGAAGCTTTATGGAGCAAAAATGCCTTTTGCTAACTGTTCGGCTATGTTCATATTTCCAAGTACTTTCTAAAGTTTCGTAAGAATTCTCCGAATAAAGTCTTAACGTTGTAAAGGTTGAGCGTTCAGTGTAGTATGATGATCGGATCCGTTCTCCCGTACCCCCTCAGGTTAATGCATGAGAGTGGAATGATTAGGCTCGGCTAAAGATTGATACCTTTTCTATATTTCTTAATGCTATTGATATTGTGATTACTTTGATCAAAAACGCTTGCCTTTAGGTTCCATTTTTTTTACTGCTCTTGATCCATAACCCTAACAATAACCTGGGTTTTAAAATGTTTTTGGTGATTTTATTTCGCAGTATTAAACTATAAGAGGGAAAATGAGACTAGAAAGGCAATATTCATGAATTAAGTCCCCTTTGACTTGAGTAAAGCGAGTTTGTTGTCGCAGGCTGGAGAAAGCAGGTCGCCCAACAGCCGGACAACTCAACTGGACGTCCTTATCAGACCGCCTTTTGCATTTAAAATGATTCAGCCAAATATCCTTAGTTCAGTGCTTTATAAAAACGGCGAGGATTGTAAAGTACGAATTACCTGGGGAAACAAATAAAATGGACACTCTAACTTTAGACTTTTAATTCGGTCCCTCGAGACCCACAAGGCCACAAAAACTATTTATTTTGTTTCTGATGTCTGTACAATGTGTGATGTTTCAAGTTAAAGAAAAAAACCTTACAACGCAGAATACCTCAGATAATAAATCCATGTAAATCTTGACAGCCTCCACGTGTAGATAGAACTTTGTTCACTGCCTCGTCATCTCACACGTCTCTTCTTCTATCATTTCACTACCCTATATATGTTGTGGAGGTTTCATTACTTTCCTTTCATGTTTGTTTTTTAGTCCCAGGAACAAACGACCCATTATTTCATTCATCGTTCACCTTGACAAGGTTTGGCGGCATTCACACTGACGGCACTTCGTAAGTCACTCGATTCCAATAAGAGTTGGCGATTTGAGGTGACTTGTGTGCCGAGGACATGACAAAGTTAAGCTAGTCAATTTTATGCAAATGTGTAGTGATGAGGTGACAACCATTGGCAGCCTAGACTGTGATTCGTCACCGGATTCATTTGGATTCTGTGGTTGAGTTGAAACGCCTTCTGGCAACCAACAGTACAGCAACCTCGTGACCTCCAGCGTTTTTTTTGGAGACAGTGTGAATGCCGTTTTAGGAAGGGAAGACATTGCCTCAGTAGTAGATGCTAACTTTCACAGTCCATTTCAAAGTAAAGCAGTAATGATCAGACCAAGTATCATGCATCTAATCGCAGATTACAGTTTGTTACCGTAATCAGAATTTGGTTTTGAATTGAGCCACAGCTTAAAGTCAAAAGATGGGCTTTGTCTTTTTTTTTTTGAGGTAGTTTGTTAAGCATAAGCCATAGTTTACGCATTTGTCGAACCTAATCTCATCATTCATTTTCATTATCAGCTAAACTGAATGTAGGGGGAAAAAGAATAAAAAATTGAAACTCTTAACACACAAACTAACTTTTTATGTAACTATACATACTTTAGGACAAGCTATAGATTATTATATTAATGTGTTCTTAAATCTATATACACTCAACGGTCACAGTGCATTGTATATATAACGTTCTGTATAGTTATATACTTATCTTCTGGAACGAGATGTTTATCTCTTCCTCATTTGATTCAGGGAACAAACATTTCAGTGCAGTATATTTAGACTCCTGTATACAGCATTTGTATAGTTCGTTTTCATCTTTTCACAAGTTTCTTTTATCGTCCACATACTGGAATGGTAGTTAGTCTTAAAGTGAGCTAAACAAAGAGTAAATTAAGTTATTGTAAGGCATCTAACGCTGCAGTGGTGCAGACAGCTGTTTTTTCCACAATACTGTACAAACAGAGTATATATTAGGATGACGCGCAAACTTTTTAAGGTGGATGTGTATATAGTCTCGTACCCATTCCGTGATTTCATTTTTTTTTTAACCGTTTTGGTTTAATAACAGCATTTTAAGTGATTCTAAAATATTCATTGTGACATCAGTCAGTGATGTAAATTAATTTTCCCTGTGAAAAAAGGTTATCAGCCAGGTTTCGCGGTATTGCTTGTTATTTTTGCTTGCTAAATGTACATAAAATTTAAGTTCAGAAGTCGGATGGTTAAATTATTTGTGAACACTGGATCTTTATTGGACGATGTCCTAAAATCATCCTTATTCATTACGATGAAGAAACGCACCCTGGGTGTGCTTTGCTGCAACTGCTTTTTCTTAACGATAATGATGTTTATTACTATAACAATTTTTCGTGTGAAGTGAAACGTCTCCGTGGCTGTGAGTTGGTTGTGTATGAGTGTGTGGAACTGCTTGAGGTTTTTTATTTTTATCGCTTTTCGCTCATGCATTTTGTGGATAAACCATTTCTTATGAACGAAATCATGCGATTTCTGATAAGACAAGCCTCTTGAGTAGTGGTTTTCTTGATCATCTGTGAAAAGAAAGGAAAAAAACGATCCTTAAACCATTTCTCTATTTATCTTAAATCCTATTAGTAAGCCACAACTACGAATCCCTCAGGGACAAACGACACTGACTCAATCTATTCAGGTACTTTCTCTAGATTCTGCGGCCTAGCTGTTAAAAATACGACGACAAACGTACATATTTTTTGAAAAATTGAGCAAAAGAAAACGGTCGCTCGTGACGAGAGTCATTTTTAACCTGTTGTCGCTTAATTTCTTTTCCTCTGTCCTTTTTAGTTTTTGTATTCTTTGTATCCAGACTTAAGTACAATATACGAAATGAATGTCAAGCTGAAACTTCAGGTGAAGAGCAACACTCAGCCAGACAGTGCTTTTCATTACAATTTCTTCTGCACACACTGTGCCTCAAATGCCTGAAGACAATAGAACACTATAGCGACAAACACCACATCAGAGCCCTCACTGATAGTGGTTGACCGGTCTCAGCACTCCTATACAGACGTACCTCTACATCGCAAGGCCTGATCTTTCACATTTGCAGTCAGTAATTGGTAGTTTCGGTCTCTGCTTTTAGCATGTAAGTATTTCAGCAAAAAAAAAAACTGCCTGAAGAAACTGCCTCTCAATATGCGAACGGCTTTATGTTGCGGTCTGATTTTGTGCTTGTTTTTTTGGTCTTGAGCTTTTAGGTGCCTACTCTTATTGTTAAAAAAGCTCAGATACTTAACGAAGGATTTATGAACTGGCTGTTGTGTGCTGATTTTCATCTGTAATTATTATTAGAGAGGTCGAAATCGTGCGTATTAAAGAGACACACGAGGTCGTGTGAAACAAGGGCGGCATTTACTCCTCAATTAGTCTTGGTGTTGAGTTTTGTTGTTATTTTCCCTCCGATTAGCAGTTCTTGAAACATTCCTGTTGTTGTTCTTGTCGTAGTGGGTTTTAGTTTGTGTTGCCTGATAACGGGCAGCGAGTTTGTTGTTTTCAAAACAGGCTTGGATTCAGAAGTTCAAGCTTGATTGAAGGCAAAAAAAAGAAATACTTACATGTTAACTCTTTTAATACGAGACGGAACGGGTTTTTAAAACACGCAGGTTTGTCAGTGTGGGATAAGGTGCTGCTTTTTCCGAATCTTCTCTGTTTTCGATATACCTCAGACCATCTAGATCGAAACGAGTGCTTTTTACGAAATGGCATTTTGACCTGTAACACACTGGTTCCTTCGAGTCAGTCCAATTGTTGGAAGACAGGCGATCCAAAACTGGAATAGACCTCATTTCAATATATATACTGTTTACTCTTTGACAAAAACATTGTATAGTTTAATATTTTCTTGTACTGTAGATTTATTTATGTATATTAATTTGTTCTTTTTTTTGTACTGTGTGTTTGACTTTTATTCTAGACTATTATCGATGTCCGTGTTAGAGCACTTACGAGGATCACAATTATTTTTGTTTGATTGCACTATTTGTTTTGGGTTTGTTTGTTTTGTTTTGTTTTCTGTTTGAATGCAAATTCTTATTTTTGAGCTGGGCTAATGAATAATAAGCTGTCTCCTAATGTATGTGATTTTTAAAAAAACAAAACAAAAAAAAAAATTGAAAAGGCAAAAACTGATTAGATTTTCTGTGGTCTAATTTAAAAACAAATAAAAAAAAGTTTTCTCTTTCTTTTTATTTGCATTGACCGTTAAGCAAAATGCTGATTAGATCCGTCTTTGTGCATGTGTGGAGTTTTACTGGTTATATTTTACCCATTAGGAAAAAAATGCCATTTTTCAACACATTTTAATTGTAACATTGTGCAAGTTAGTATTCACTGGATGCTAGAACCTTCTTATGAAAACCACTATTCTTCTAATAAATTTTTGTTGTGAAAACAGTGTTGAGACTGCTTAATTGTGTTGCATGTTTCTATTGTCGTTTCTGTTTCTGAATATTAATGAATTTCCTCCCTGTAAATGAGCTGAACAACTGTGAAGACACTGACAAAGTCATTTTAAGCTCAAAAGTTCAACTCTGTTATAGAAACAATTGATCACTGAATTTTTCCACCTAGAACATTGTTGGGCACCATGATTACTGTTGTACCCACAAAAATTCTGATCAATGTATTTTTTATTATTAACAGAGCTGAACTACTCCAGAAAGACCATGTTTAACTCAATAGATCAGCTCTGTTATGGAAACAACTGCCCATTGTTATTTTGTTTTCACATAACAAATTTGAACTACTGAAACATAATTGAACCTATCACATTTGCTAAAAACAAAATTGCTGTATTTTTTCCCATAACAGAGTTGAACTAATAAAAAGAGGCTGACAAAGACACATCAACCTCAGTATTTCAACTATATAAACAACTGAACGCTGTTTCTGCATAACAAAGTTTAACTCCTGAAACATTGTTGCACTTCACCATATTTACTTATACTTTATTTGTGCCAAAAAAATCATGGCCATTGTATTTTTCTCCCATAACTAGAGTTGAACTACTGTAGAAAGATTGAAATGGACACATTAACCTCAATAGTGCAACTCTGTTATAGAAACAATTGATCACTGAATTTTTCCACCTTTAACATTGTTGAACACCATAATTACTGTTGTACCCACAAAAATTCTGATCAATGTATTTTTATCCTCATAACAGAGCTGAACTACTCTAGAGAGACTGACAAGACCATGTTTAACTCAATAGCTCAACTCTGTTATAGAAACAATTGCCCACTGTTATTTTGTTCCCACATAACAAAGTTGAACTACTGAAACATAATTTCACCTACCACATTTGCTAAAACAAAATCCTGATCAATGTATTCTCCACAACAGAGTTGATCTACTATACAGTAGAGAGACTGACAAGGACACATCAACCTCAGTATTTCAACTCTGTTGATCACTGTATTTTTCCCCAAAACAGAGCTGAACTATTCTAGAGGGACTGATATGGTCACATCAAGCTCAGTAATTCAACGATATAAACAACTAAACGCTGTTTCTGCATAACAATGTTTAAATACTGATACTTTGTTGCACTTCAACCTTATTTACTTGTACTTTGTGCCAAAAATCATGGTCACTGTATTTTTCTCCCATAACTAGAGTTAAACTACTTTAGAAAGATTGAAATGGACAAATTAGCCTCAATGAAGCAACTCTGTTGTTGCACAATTGATCAACAATTGTTTTTTTGTTTTTGTTTTTTGAAGCACCGTACTATCACTGCAGTTCAATAGATCTATTGTTATCTGTGCCAAAAAACATCAAGATCACCTTCTGATTCCGGCCACTTTCTTTCCTTTTAGGAAACCAATTATGTTAATGTGCCATTTAGGTAATAACCAGCAACACCGAGATGTTAAGTGGCTACACCATTTAATATTAATTGCAATGTTGTTGTGTACTGTGCACGCTGACCCTAAATGCATTACATCAGCGAAATCGTTTGACATCACCCATTTTTGATTGGTCCATATTTTAACAATACCAGCAACACTTCACTTAACCACTAAGGGCTTCTATTGTTTTGAACTGACATATGTCAGTAAGAGGAAAGGTCAGGTCCATAATCATAGTGCCTTTCCTACTGTGCACAGTTGCAAGCACTCAGCAAGTGTCCCCATTACTGAATAACAACTGCAGAAAATGGATTCAATTAAAAAAAAACTGAGGACAATTTACAAAGAATGAGTGTCTTTTGTCATAAAGAACATTACACTCACACAGACACGTTCAAGAAACTAATATATTTCTGTCAAACATATTTAGTAGATAGATAAAATGTTTAGCCACTAGATCTTGACATGCAAGTGTATATGTGTGTATATATTTATATATAGAAAAAAAATACATCAGTCAATGCATTGCTAAGCTAAATATATATATATATATTTAACCTGATCTCACAGTAATTCGTACGTATTTTACGAGGTGGCTAATTCGTACGAATTCATACGATTTATTCAAAGTAGTACGTATTTTACGAGATGGCAATTCGTATGAATTTGTACAAATGACCTAAACATAACCCCGCCCCTAAACCTACCCATCACGTGATTTTAGACAAATCGTACGAGTGAGGCCGTACGAATTAGTACGAATTGGCACAAATTTGGTACCTCGTACGAATATATACTAATTGCTTGTGAGACTGTGTTGATTATATTACTGATATTATAACGTTTGCGCAGATAGGCTTGCGAAGTGATGCAACACTTTTAAAAATAAAGGTTCTTTATTGGCATCACCTTAAAAAATAATGGAACTGGGCGAAGAACTGTTTGCTATTATACGCATCTTTTAGGGAAAGGGAATTAGGTGTAATTATAGGGATTTTTTTTCATTATCCTCATGTCTTCTAAACCTAGATGTATTCATTTATTTTGCGGAACACAAAATAAGATATTTTGGCTATAAGGCTGGACTTAAAATTAAGTTTTTACAGAACAAAGAAAGTTCCTTTTAATATCCTACTGTATATGCATAGATGTTGGCTGCCTAAGTAGTATAAAGTCCAAGTTATTAAACTATGCTCCAATGTCTTCATATATAGCAACAGAAATTAGAGCAACATGTCTGTGTTTATTAGACGGCTTGGATTTAGATGAGTTTGGGGCAGAGGTTACCATGGCTAATTTGAAGCATTGTGAGTTGTTGAGTTGAATTAACTGTATATGCATGAGCAGCCATTTATATGGTGCACAGATTCAAGCTTCTAGTTGTGGCTGTGAAGGGTGTTTTAATTAATTGCAGAAAGAATACATATTTTTCTATATGGTGAGAATATTGCAGGGTTTAGTCATTTATACTGTTATGAAGGTTTGTATATAATAAATTGGTTTTATCAGTGGTGGTGGCTTAGGCACTATTATTAGTGCTATAGTCAAAGCTTGTGATTCGAACAAAGCCCCAAACTCCTAATAGTATCGAACTTGTGCGTAAAACAATTTTTTACTAAACTTTTCTAAAATGAAATTTAAAGAATGCGTATCAGGTATGTATTTTTATCTTTTTATTAAATTTAATGAATGTGCTGTAGACTTCCTTATTGTCTACCGTATACAACACTATATTTTGTACAACGAATATAGTGGTATTTTTACTGATATAGTTATAATTTTATTAAAGGCGCTGCATCCTTTTTCAACTTTCGCAAGCATAATTACATTTTGGGATGACATTTTATAAATACAACCTTCCTGACATGACTTGAATGTAGATAGCACACTTACATCTGCAAGATGTCCGTTGAAGATCGCTTGATCTGGAAAGCATCTGCTCGACGTGTATGAGAAGTCAGTTTTACATGCATTCGAAATCATAAACATCTTATTATAGACATCTATTAAACCTAAAGAATACGTCTTGCAGCAGACGTCACATACAGTGGGGCAAAAAAGTATTTAGTCAGCCACCATTTGTGCAAGTTCTCTATGAGAGACAAAGAAAGAAATAAAAAAAAACAAAAAAAATCAAGAAATCAAAAAAAATGAAAATCACATTGTAGGATTGTTAATGAATGAATTAGTAAATTCCACTGTAAAATAAGCTTCCCGAGTTCGAACTTACTGGTAATTAATAGGAGGCGAAGCAAGTTTGACGTGCTGTCCATGGAGAGGACTCAGGGTTCGACGGGCTGGCCGGCCCGAACCCTGCATGCCCCCCCCTGCAGTAGAAAACAAAATTTGGTGGAGTAGGGGAGGAGGCATGATATAATTTCAGACGAAGCATGTGTGCTAGCCTGTTATAGATGTAAGTCATGTAAGTAAGTTAATTTTTTAAAGGAATATGCATTACTGAAGTAGTTTAGCAAAATTTTATAAGGAGATAAAAACTGAATGAAATCTTGGATATAGTTATACAGCACGTATATTGTTCATTGTTAAAACAGCTATCACACACAGCCTCTGTTTAAAATTCAATATGGCGTCTGAAGGTCTAAATTAAACTTTAGAATATAAAACAAAAAGATAATTGTTTTTTTGATTATTCATGAGATGTTATAACACATTATAAGTTTTTTTATTATGCAGTCATTATAATATCTTATGAATATAGGCATCATAGAAAGTGTTACCTGCCTGTCTTGCCGTTTAATGAATCACGTCTACGATAACTTGTCAGAGTGGGTTTGCTAACAAATTTCCCATGGTTCAGTAGAGAGCCCCTAGCATATCATCTTGTCACTTTTATTTTTAAACGGTCTTATTTCTCTTCTCTGCACTAGAAGTGTGCACGTTAACACGTTGATAAGTGGACATATGTTCTTTGATCTTAAAGGGTTATTAATACTCACCCTCGCGTCATTTCAAACCCGTAAGACTTTTATAGACAGCAATACAACTGAAATGATCCCAGGTCCAGAAACGCAGTAAAAACATTGGTAAAACAGTCAATGTGACATTAGTGGATCAACTTCAGTTTTGTGATGCTACAAGAATTTTTTTTTTTTTGTGCAAAGAAAACAAAAATAACAATTTACTCGACCATTCTTCTCCCCCGAGTTACGTCTTCCACCATTTTTGAGAGTATCACAACACAGTGTATATGTCCACTTTAATGTATTTGACGTAATAGTTGCCTTGTTTACATGCGGGGGAACGCATAGAAAGTTTTCTTTGAAAACTCTTTCCTTCATAGTAATCTTTTTTTGAAAAGATTGGAAAGGGTCTGTGAGAAAATGTTGAGTTTCTTTGATAAATGCAAACATTTTGTAAGTAAATGCTAAAAATTCATGATTAAACACAGAAAACGTGTTTTGAAAGAAAATGCAAAGTTTCTCAAGGAAATGCAATACTTTTGCTAAAAAAAAAATGAAAATGTTTTGTGAGAATGCAGTAACTTCTCGTGCAAAACTTTAGTTACTGAAATATTGGTTAGATTTAAAAAAAAAAAAATACAATATATATCAGTGTATCTGTAAGTTAAAGTACAAAAGCACTGAATCATAATTTTCCCACCCATCTACAGTACTTTTTTGTCTAGCAGCATGAAGTTCTGCAAAAATGATATAAACAAACTTAAGACACTTATAGGGTAAAACCTTTTAAGCGACAAAAAACCTTTAATGAAATAAATAGAAACACATTTAAACACAAAAACACTTAAAAGACGGCATTAAATGGAAAGTTGCTTAAACTACTTTGTCAAGTAATTGTGTGTAGAAAACAGACTAAATGTAAAAAATTGTTCATCACCAATGTCGGTGTTCAACATACAAAAATACTATATGGAAATTAAAAAACCGTATATATATTACAAATAAAATTAATGTTAAACAAATATTTTACAATTATATTAAATACTATTAATCCTGTATAACATGCCGTCCATTAAACTGTACTCTTAAATCTAAGATCCACTGGTTAGATTTTTGCTTTCTACATTAATAAATCCTCACCTGACAGCACAAAAATACCCATAATTCATCATTCACATGCAAGGGTTATCTTTTCTTAAATAGTTCTTCAAGCTAGATGTTATGGTCCACAGATACAAATGCACGCTATTTTCTCTTTTAATGTCTTCTGTGATCTACACACACTTTCCACATCCACATTCGACCGTCTTTTCGACGTCTTGCGTGAACGAACTGCCGTCGTCACACTCGAAGCTGTAGCGTCTGCGTCGTACCCTGGTCTCCCCGCAGCAGAAGCCTGAGTCCGGCCTGCAGCCGCCGCTACACTCCATCCAGGACATCGGCTGCGTGCTGCGACACTGGACCTCCCCGCGCCGCACGTAATGGAAGTCCCGCACCGACTCGCCCTGACACGGAGCCACTGGAATTGCGTGAAAATTGTAATACGTTACTGAATTACACAAAAACGTATATAATAAAAATAAAATGTATATTTCAGAAATCACTTTTTTTATTCCGCATTTCAAGCAATCAAACTGCAGTTCGGTTGTTTTGATTAAATAATAATGACAAAATCTACGTCAAATGTCTAAATTTACTATATATACTTTTTAGCTCGAAATTTTTAGCTTGAAATTTTTGTGGCGAACAATTCATCCGTGTAAATCCATTCACACACAAAAAAAACAATACCTTTGCCTTCGTAATCGTTCATGCAAATCTGAAAATGCTTCTCCCCTCTAAAAACGTGAACGTGAAGGTATGGGCATGAGTTCACGCCAAAAAAAACTGTCATTAATTACTCATCCACATGTCGTTCTAATGGTAGATTCTCCAAGTATACTATGTTAATTTTGATTGCAAAAAAAAAGTACTCAAGTTGAGCCACTGATGTCACATTTTACCAATGTTTTTATTACATGTCTATGTTTCAGTTGCTGTCTGTAAAGGTTCAGATAGCGCTCTGATTTCATCAGAAATATCTTAATTTGTGTTCTGAAGATGAACGGAGGTTTTATGGGTTTGGAACGATGCAAGGTTGAGTAATTACCAAATTCAGGTAATTTAGAAAATTAAAGTTAAAGTAAAAGTAGATTAAAGTAAGTAGATAACTCTACATTTCATGTTTTAAAGTAAATACCAAAACAAAAAATATTTGTTTAATCTTTGTAATCTTCTCAGATGAAAGTGTAGATGTCTGACAAACGTTGCTGTTGTACAGATCCTATTACACGCAACACACAGAGCTTTTGAAAGGTTCCATTAAAAACGTTTCAGTTTGTTTGGTTTCCTTTATGCCCTGAAAAAGATATCACATCATGTTTTCATCGAGTTTATTGAAATTACCCTTCCTGGATCAATTTCTTCTCAGCTAGCTCAACTTTTTAAAGTGAAAGTAGCCTGACCTGAATAAAGTGCGCTGATTTGCTAAAATTGACTTATCGGCTTTTGTTTAAAAACAACAAGAGCGCTTTGCTACAATCTGTATTGTTAAAAGCGCTATATAAATAAAAGTGACTTGACTTGGCTTGTCGGCTTCTGCGGTAAAACAACTCGTGATGTCTTGTAAGCTCTTTTGACAAAGCATGTTTAGGGTTCAGATCAAGCTATATGTGGAGAATAATGCACGGGGATCCGTTCATGAAGTTATCTATTCTAATCTAATCTGTGATAAAGTAGTCAGTGACAGAGGTGCCTTTACAGACACAGAAACATGTGTAGTTATGTTGTGAATAGATTGATGGCCCGGCGATATGAATGTGTGTGTGTGATCTTGATATATATTGAGTATGTGGCGTATATAGGTACATGCATATGTATGTAACCTAAATGTATATTTCTGTGTGTTTGTGCACAAACGTGTGTGTGCGACTGTGCATGTTTACTGAAAAAGTATTTTTAAAATGTCATTTCATTTGATAACATGTAATTATTGGAATTTGAATATGTAATCCAGATTACTTGGATCAGTTACTACGCATTATGGTTTATGATAATCGTTTGTTATGTAAATGAGACTCGTTTACCTGTGTCACATAACTGTCCGATGTAGCCGCTGTCGCAGACACACTGCGCCTGTTCCGTGGCTGATTCCTCACAGAAGCCGTGCTGGCATGAGAGCGCTGTACAGGGGCTGGGGGACTCGTCCTCTTCTGCGCACAAGGGCCCGTGGAAACCGGCCACACACTCGCAGCGGTACGACTGCAGCTCCAGCGGGACACAGGTGCCGTGAACACACCTTACAGCCGGAGACAGAGGACCAGAGCCCAGATTTACTAAACACGGCCAAATAGCATGAGAGCACAATGCCACAAGAAAGTAGAGGTGATACTGAATAGTCCAATATGTTATTCTTCAATATACATATATTTAACTTACAATAAAAAATACATGAGAATATGCTTTTATTTTGAATAACCATGTATATATACATTATATATATATATATATATATTAGAAAGATGTGTTTTCATATTTCACCTGTGTAAAATGTATTTTTTATGTATTCAATTATTTTAGCTACTATTTATGTTTCTATGAAAATGATTAAATAATATTAAATGTTTTATAATACAGATGAATTGAAATCTTTACATAAAATATATAAATTATACATTTTGTTTTCTTTTACATAAAGTTTTCAGTATGCATTACCACATGGTTATATAGAATAAAATTATTTATGAACAAAACATTTTCAGTTTTTCATAAAATTTTTAAATAATATGTCTAAAAAAATTAAATAGAATATTTAGAAATGTAATATTTTAAATTAAATATTTGATTTTAAATTAATACATTAAAATCTGATATATTTTACAGTAGGCTTGTGTGTAAAATAACCTGAACAACTAAATATAAAATTATTCCTGGAATATGATCCTGGAGCACTGACATATGTATTATGAACAAACCCAAAATCTGCACCTTTGTAAATGACATATCTAAACACATCTAACATATGTACACTTATTAAAACAATTACATTTTCCCTATACATCTATTTTCTGTAGGTAGTATATAATTTAAATTACTTTTTTTTCTTCTCATATTAGTGTTATGTTCCTTCTCTACTGTGTTATTCCTATGTACTGTATGTTTTTTACTATTATGTACGTCTTCTCTATTTTTGTACTGGAAGCTCATGTCGTCAAGTCAAATTCCTTGTGTGTAAAACTTGGTAATAAAGCTCTTCTGACTCTGATTTTGACTTATGATGGTTTCAGAATCAAAACAGTCATAAGCAACAAAATGAACTTCTATTTAAGATAGTGGAGGTATATTTTTCTTACGATTTTATGTAAAGATCATGTTTCATGAAGATATTTTGTATGTTTCCTATCATAAATACAGTATATGAATATACATTTTTTGATTAGTAATATGCATTGCTTTATACTTCATTTGGACAAGTTTACAGGTGAATTTTTTCTATATTTTTTGTGTCCTCAGATTCAAGATTTTCAGATTTATAAATGTAGATTTATTTATTTCCGTTTACAATTTTAAAACACTGGCCCTTATGCCTGATTTTGTGCCGCAGGGTCACATATAAACCGGAGCATGCAGCGTGAACACACTTGTTTTTCTGGCAGGGGTTGGTAGCGGCGGCCGGCAGGGTCTGGTCACAGTGCGGGCCGCCCCATCCTGGCTGGCAGCGGCACACAGGCCCAGCGGCAGAGTCCAGCTGACACAGTCCGTTCACGCAGCGCAGCTCCTGACAGGCCCGGCAGCCCGGCACCACTCCCGGCTTCATCTGTGTGCGTGTGAAGTCCTGCAGCTCGTTATTGATGTACAGGTTTCGTATGCAGCCCTGAAAACTAGAGCCGTTCAGAGACGGCCACTGGTTCAGAGAAAGTGACTGGGCGTTTTCGGGCATTCCTGATGGATAAAACATACAATTAGACAGATATACTTGCAGTCAAAGAGGATTGCTATTCCTGGTTGAAGGTGTCAGTTTTACCGCCGACGTATAGCAGGGCGTCTGTAGTGAGGGGCTGGATGTGCCCCAAGCTGTCCAGAGTGGTAGGAAGGCCTCCGTCTACAGAGAGGTTGACCATGCGCTCGTAGGTCACCAGCTCGACGGTGTGAAAGCGTCCATCGTTCACGGTCTCTGAGCTGCGGAAACAACGTGAATTATAGCAGCTGTACTGCATCTTAACTTTGGAGCATGCTCTTTGATGTGAACCTGTAGATGGTGCTTCCCGGCCGATTTCCTGCATCGTACGTCACTTTGACATGGCCGTCATGTAACTCCACCGCGATGTGGTCGTCCACGCCGTTGTAGAGAAGAATCCCATTGTCTTCTGCTGTGGAGACCTGAGAGAAAGAGTACTAAGATTTCAGCCTGGTCTCTTTTAAGTGCCCATATTATGCCTTTTTAAATATGATCTTTCATGCAGAGTCTCATGTAGCTGTATGTGAACATAAACCTTCTGATTTGTGATGCCGACAGCGCACGATAAATAAAGTTATTGTCTATCAAAAAAAAAAAGAGTATCTAGTATAAAACTTTAGGACAGTAGTATTGTATGTTTAAATATTACTTAAATTTTGTAAAAATTGTTTTCCAGTAAATATTCAAATATTAATGTCACCACAGTGCAGCTGTAAAGGAAAGTGTTTGGTTTGCTGTGTGTGTGTTTCACTGTTTGCATTGCATCTTTGAATCTAACAATAGCAGAAACATAAAAAAAATAATATGACAATTACTTTGACATATGGCTGATAAAATCACATTTACATTTACTCATTCAGCAGATGTTTCATGTGCCAAGGTCACCGAAAATGAATCCCAAGCATATGCTTGGACTGAAATTTTTTAATTACGGAGCTGTTTTTGCTAAAAAAAATTTAGGCATATGGTGAAGGTCACTGTCTCTCTCATATTATCATAAATTAAACAGCAATCATAGCAACATTAATAATCCTGTTGGTGTAGTTATTATAAGTAATAGTTCACATACATGCTGCCGCATGGGAAAATTAAAAAGTAAATATAGAACAGTTTTAATATACGTAAAGTGATATATTTGCAGATGTTAAGATATATTTGCAGATAGTCAGACAGCTGCTGCTGAGCACACCTGTAGCGTGATGTTGGTCTGCGGCCGGTTCTTGACGTCGTCCAGCAGCAGGTATGAGTCTCTGTCGATGAAGTTGACGCTGAGCAGTTTTTCGCAGCGCGTGCCACCGAAGCCCGGGAGACACTGACAGGCCGCAGTACCACTCCTCTCCACGCAGGGGGCGCCGTTCTCACAGAGCAGCTGCTCACAGCCTGCCGGAGCCCAGAGAGACGCCTCACACAGACGACCGCTGCCAGAAAACAACAATACTGCTCAAGAGTCCGTAACGCACTAAAACACACAGCTACTTCATGCTATTTGTGTTGATGCTGGTTTTCTTATGGCTTTGAAACACTTCAACACTTAAAAAGTAATAATGCATTTTAGTTAAACCTTTGATACAGGTATTCTAATGTAATCATTTATTTCTTTAACAAGCTTTAAATGCATTTTCGGTGTAAAAAAGTATATTTAAATAGTTTTTTTGCAAAAATAGATAGTTTTATTATGTTATCATGGTTTTATTGTGTTTGTTACCATTTATTCATAATTTACGTTACTTTTTGGGGAGTTGCACCACATGATGTTTTAAAAACTGATATCAATGTGAAAATTTAAATACGCCTCTTTAATGAAAAAAATGTTTTTAATCACTGTATGTATAAACTGGATTTTATGGATTCTAGAATTAATTAATATAAGAAATTATTGTCAGCACTGAGCACTAACATTTTTAACATTATGTTATAATGAAATATATATATATATTTTTTCTCTAAATAATTCCCTAAACATTCTATTAAATAAACTTAGTAAAGCCTATTGAAGATTTAAAATAAGAGAAAATATTTTTTCTCACTGTATCTACTTTATGAAAAATAAATAAAAAAAATTGTTTTTATGTTCATTTAATCTTTAAATCTTTTAAATTCTATATAAAACAAATCACTCCAAGTTTAATATGTTTTATATTAGTCTTTTAAAGGAAATTCATTTGAGTGTTTTTAGCTCACCTGTAGCCCTGAGGACATACACATGTGTATCCGGCCACATGATCCACACAGAGCGCTCCGTTCTGACAGTAATGCCCCTCACATTCATTATAATCCACACTACAGTCATCACCAACAAACCCCGGCGGACAGATGCACCTGAACACAAACAAACGCAGGAATCTCATCTACATCATTATCTGAATGACCTTAAATGCTGCTTTTCAGCTGAAAGGCTCATTCACATACCAGAGCAAATATCTGCTATGAACAGGACGGTGAATAGAATGCACATTCCTACAGAGATGAGGAGCCAATCCATCAGGTCAAAGAACCAGTTAGTTCTTAGTTTCTTTATTAGACACACTTTCTACACTCTTTAAAAGCTGAGAGAATTCTATTTACTTTACTCTCTTAAATACCTGGTATTCAAAGGTTTGAAATACATTTCTCAATGTAAAAACTATTTTACAAATGATCCGAGAGGTCATACCACCTGACAATTTTATATCCATTTAACTTACTTGACATGAATAAAATATAAATTAAAGTCATTTTATATTTTACTATTTGTTTTTACATAAACTACCATTCAAATGTTAGATTTAGTTTTGTATTATTTTTTAGAATCATGTGACACTAAATTCATTTTAAAATATATATTTTAACAGAAATGGTTATTTAACAATATTACTGTATTTCTGATCAAACTTTGAAAAACAGTAAAACATCTCACAACCTTTGAAAGGCAGGGCATGATATATGCATGCCGTACAATTGTTAATTAATGTATTACTTTGATTTAAATACAATGTAAAAAATGACAGTTATTTTAATGGTAAGAAAAAACTGTAAAAAATCTACGGTAAAAACTTGTTAAATTATAAATTACTGTAAAACATTTGTTTCATCATGTGACTTTCTCATCATTACATCCATTGGGTGCTTATTGTATTTCACATAATGTCATGATTTCCAGCTGAAGTACCCACAAGCCTCTCCAGAGGGCACTCTATCCAGAACATCACCATCATCTTAGAAACTCCATTTCCAATAACACCCCATGCCTAAGACTTGTTTGCAACACACATCGTTGCGAACTGACTGCATACACAACTAGCTCCTATCAGGAGGACTATTTAGGTCACACACACATTCACCTTCACATTCATGAATGTTGCGTTTGAGCGTTTTCTTTTCTCTTTGTGGTTCTTTCCATGTATTGTCTTGGACTGTTCTCCCCTGTTGATTGTTTGCTGCCTGCCCCGACCTCAGCCTGTTTATCGTTTATGTCTCTGGGTATTCTCTGTTACCCCTGGCGCTTTTGTATGAACCTTGTCTGTTCCACAATCTATTAAGTGCTGCATATGGATCCGCTCACCTCAGACTCCTGCGTTACAGAAGACTTTGCCATGACAGGGTCCAGCAGCTGTTTAAGAGGACTCTGCCCAGGTATGTACACTCTGGGGAGGTTATTCACACTCAAGCAGGTTACACAGTCTTTGGAAGATCATGTCTAGGATTTTCTAGCCATTGTCAATGTTTCCAGTCTCCCAGATATAATTATTATTGAATGTTTTTGTGATGGCACTAACCAGCCTTTGCGCTACCAGCTGAGACACAATGATCCGGGTTCATCTTTGGCTGGATTTATTGACTTTGCTTTAAGGTCAGGTTCACTGTGGGTGTCATGGAGAGGGAACGTGACACCACAATCAGTACTGAAATGGTCAATGTGTCTAAGTGCACTCAGGAAAATTGCAGTGACAACACAGGCGGATTGTAAAATGTTGGACATCATGACACCCCGTCCTGCCACAGCTGCCTTTGTTGAGCCAAGACAAGCCACAGTCATTCTTCCCAAGTCAAGTCAAGTCATCGCTGAACTCCTCATGCCAAGCTAAGCCAAAGTCGACCGTTATGAACCAAGTCAAGCCATCACTGATCTTCACAGGTGCAGTCAAGCTAAGGTTGACCATCAAGAGTCAAGTCAGGTCACCGTTGAGGTTCACTAGCCAAGTCACCCCACAACCGAGCAAGATGAGTTAAGTAGAAGTTTCATAGATCTTCACAATTCCAGTCAAGTTATTACAGATCTGCACAAGATGGCTGCCACCCCTGATCCACTGCACAAGATGGCCGCCAAGTCAGAGCCACAGCTACTGCACAAGATGGCCGCCAAGTCAGAGCCACAGCCCAAGCTCAAGATGGCCGCCACTCTAGAGCGACATCCCATGATGGCCATCACTCCAGAGCCACAACAGAGACTCCAGCCTTCACGGATATCAAGCCATAGTCTTCAGCCACCTCAGATGCCCCCTTATTTTCAAGCATCGTGGATGTTGCAAATGAAAACACCAGGCTACCCAAGGACGTAGGAGGCTGGAGTCCAGTTTGGAGGAACCAGCGCTGATGTCGGTGTGTGCAGTGGCCATCTCCAGGGTTTCTGCGCAGACCAAATTAGAGACTATCCCTCTATCATTTGTGCTCCCTGTCATGGTGGTGGCTCTTTTGAGTGTGTGGGTTGCACACTGCGCTCCAAAGCCAGATCAAGTCCAAGAATCCTCTGAGCCAGATCCAGAGCCAGATCCAATCCAAGAATACTTTGAGCCTGATCCAGAACCGGATCCAGTCCAATAATCCTCAGAGTCCGCTCCAGAGCCCACTCCAGTCCAGTCCAAGAAACTGAAGCTGGAGGTGTCTGCTTGTTCCGTAGATCCTCCGGAGGTTCCACTGGTGGCTGCACTACCTCCAGAGCTGTTGGTTTGGATCGTAGATTCTCCGGCGGTTCGACTGGTGGCTGCACAACCCCCAGGGTCATTGGTTTTTCACACAGACCCCCTGGAAGCCAACAAACTTTTAGCAGTCCTTGTCACGGCTATAGAGGCTGCCTCTGAATCCCTGTCATGCGTAGTCATGGCCAGAGAGGCCGTAGAATCCCTGTCCTGCCCTGCCACGGCAAGAAGGGCCACCATTGAACTCTCATTATGCCTAGTCCAGGCCATGGAGGCCAATGAACTCTCCGCCTGCCCTGCTATAGCCATGAGGACTGCCATATTACCCAAGCCTCGCCCTGCTATGTCTAAGGAAGCTGCCACCCGATGCTTTGTCATGTCTCGTAAGGGCTGCCATAGAACCCTTGATCCGGCCTGGCAAGGCCTTGGGAAGCCATCTCTAACCCCTTGTAACCACCATGGAAGCTGATAACGCCTTACCCTGCCGTGTTACAGCTACAGAGAGTGCCCTGGACTCTTCATCCTGCCTGGTCATGGCCGTGGAGGCCGTCATTAACCTCTCTGTGCTCTGTTTCAGTCACGCTGTTCCACCCTGGTGTCCTTCAACAGTTCCGCCAGTGGCTGCAATACCTCCAGAGGGGGGGGTCCTTGACTCTGCCAGCTCCACCCCGGAGGGTGTCACTGCTGTCTGCTCAGCCCTGGAGGGCTTCTGTCCCATCAGCTCTGCCCTGGAGGGCTTCTGTCCCTTCTGCACCGCCCTGGAGGGCTTCTACGCTGCCCTGGAGGATTTCTGTACTGTCTGCTCCGCCATGGATCTCTGTCCCACCTGTTCTGCCGTGGCCCCCTGAACTAGCTGCCCTGCCATGGCTCTTGCTCTGCTAGGCCCACCACTGCTTCTTGCCACAGGGGCATCTGGAATCCACCCCTTAAGGGGGAGGGCTATGTCATGATTTTCAGCTGGAGTGCCCACATACCCCTCCAGAGTAACACACCTGGTTAGGAACTGATTGCACCTGGTTCCTTTCAGGAGGACTATTCAAGTCACACACACATTCACCAAGTCTTGTTTTGCCCCAGCCAGCATTTGTGAGTGTTTTCTTTTCTCTGCTCTTTCTGTTCTACCCTGTTGATTGTTTGCTGCATGCCCCGACCTCAGCCTAGATTTCCTTTATGATATTCTCTGTAAACAATTGTTTACAATTTACAATTGTTGGTATATTTGAATACCTCAGGGCTTTTTTTTAAAGCTTGCTCATGTGGGACTTGACATGATTATAAGTGAGTAAGAATCTTTTTTACCATGTCCACAAACAAAGTTGATGAGAAAGACTATTTTATGAAGATTATGTTGCTTTGAATTTGGTTACAATAAATATATGAAAGAGTACTGTACCTGTGTATTACAAAGAAAATGTAGTAAACCTTACTAAGAATCCCCTATTAATGAAACATAAGAGTATTATGAATGCATAAGGCATTGTAACTGTATTAATAACTTTACAGTATGTCAAGATATTCATCTCATGAATATTTATAAGAACAGTTTTAATTTTTTATAATATTTACTTATTTGTGGTTATAGGTTTTAAGAGTATGATTATTTATAATACACAATGACCACGATTCAACCACTTAAGTTACAATGGATTATATTTCTCATAGTTAAAATGCATCATATGTCTCATATCTTGCCACTTTACTTAAAAGTGGACAATTACCACTCATAAGTAATAATAACAACTATTTTTTTCTCAAACCGCCATAAGATCAGATATCAGATCAGATGAATGTGTAATATGACACATTTGTGTTTATCTTTTTTTTATTATCAGTTTGATTATTTGATGATATCCTTTAGACAGCTGATGATAAGTAACTCAGCAACTACATGCCAACTGGCCTTCATTAGAGTATTAGTACTGTGTGTGCTAAATATTTGCCAGCACTTTATTTTGATGTTCCTCAACAGACATACTGGGTATAGGATACATTCTACCTACCCTATAAGTCTACTAATACTCTTAGCTTTATATAATAAACATTGCATTTTTTTTCAGTTGAAAGTACTAGTTGTTTGAGCTTTTCCAGTAAGGATAATTTTGGGGCTAATTAGCCCTAAAATTATCCTTACTGGAAATGCTCAAACAACAATCAGCACCTAACCACTTACAAGATGTTGTAAGATACTGTGCAGATCTTAAATAAACAATGTTAAGATATGATATAGACCTTTATAAATGAAGTAGATTTTATATAGTGTTCATTGTGTGTTATACACAACATGCTCATAAGTTATAATCACAAATACGTAAATATTAAAATGTCTTATTTTCATGATTATTCAAGAGATGGTGTGACACATTATAATGTTTTTTCATAATGCATTATGTATCTATTTATTAAAATGCCTTAAGAATACCCTTTTAATTCATTATAAATACAGGCTTCATATAAAGTGTTACCGAAAATGTGAAGATATGCTTATAAATTATGATTAGTGTTTTGCTCTCACTTGGGTCCGGTAACGGTGGGTATGCAGGTGGACCCGCGGTGACAGGGATTCTGTCCCGGATAGCACAGATCCTCCTCGTATTCCTCACACTTCTGGCCTATAACACACATCAAGCCTCTCTTCACCAATCAGAGCAGAAGAGCGCTGTAAACCCCACCCGGGCCGCACCAACACTGACCTGAGAAGGGCCGAGGACACACGCAGCTGTAGTTTCCCACTCCGTCCACACAGATGGTGCCATTCTCACACTTGTTCTCCACACAGTCGTCCACGTCCACCTCACAGAACTGCCCCGCGTAGCCCACGGGGCACCGGCAGCTGGACACACACACACACACACAGAGAGTCAGAGTCAAGATTGAAGCTGCAGTGAGGTGTGGGGGTTTGTGTGTGTGTTCCCACCTGAAGCCTTTTCCAGCCTCCTCGCTGAGGCACTTCCCTGTGTTCAGACAAGGATCGCCATCACAGGCACTGACAGGAAGCTCACAGTTTCTTCCCTACAAACACCAGCAGAGAGGCTTTCAAACCAACGTTCTTCACACACAGTGAGTTTTACTGACAGGAGATGTGTGGCATAATAAAATGTATTTCAGAACGAGCACAAACAGTGTCTAGTGGATATTTTCAGTGGATGTCTGTAGGGAAGTGTTCATTTTTGGTGCTTTTGTTGTGTGAAATGTGTTATTATTTGAGATGTTTAACTGATTTGAGGAGTCTAAAAATCCTTTTAAAAGCTGGACTGCTCTGATCGGGATATGTGTTTCAGATTTTTCAGAGGGTCTGGTTTACTGGCTTATATGTGGTAAAAAAAATTAATTAAATTGAATTAAATAAAAAAGGAATGTAACAGATGACAAACTAAAAAAAACTTCTTTATTTTACTAATGTTAAAGTACTAAAATGGCTAAAACTGGAATAAAAATAAATACAATTTGAAAAGAAAAACATTAAAAATGACAAACATGCATATAAAAACATGCACAAAAAACTTTAGCTAGAATAAAACGAAAACTAAAAATATAAATATGATTCAAATCTACTAAAATGACTAAAACTGGAATAAAAATAAATAAAAGCTGAAGAGAAACATATTCAATTCAATTCAATTATTAAGTTAAATAACACAATTAAATTTAATTTAATTACATTTAAAAATAAATAAAAAAATAAATTACATTAAATTAAAAAAATAAATAAAATGAAAATATGAAAATTTTCAGACTTCATACTTCTCACTGGAGAAATCTATATAATGAATTATGTTTTAGCTAGAAGCAATAACTCTCAATGATTGATTCTTTCCTTACAGACTCAAAACTCCTGGACTGGATTGGCATAGATTATTGTGAAGTTTTTTTAGCTGCATGGACTCTCATCATGATGGCACTTACTCATCTACATCTCAGATGACCTCAGGGTGAGGACATTCTCCACAGATATTAATGTTAGGGTGAACTATTGTATGTCTAGTGGTGTGCTGTGTTGAAGCTCAGAACCTTGTATCCCTGGGGGCAGCTGCACTTGTACTGGTGCACCGGGTCACTTTGGCACCGGCCGTGATTCTGGCAGGGGTTTGACCAACACGGGCTGCACTTCTCCGACACGGACGGATCCACAGGACCTGAGGGAGAGTAAGTGCTCAGCTAAATCTTCGCAGAGATGTGTTTTCTCCCTGAGACGCGGCGTCGGTCACGTACCTGTGCACTGGAAGCTGTGTCCCGGCGTGGTGAGCAGCAGCTTGCCCTCCATGCCCTGCGGCCAGGCACAGCGGGCGATCCCCGGCTCCTTGTACCCGCTCTTCACCCAGTCAGAGAGCCAGCGCAGACGGCAGTCACAGTACAGTGGGTTTGCTCCGATCGCCCTGCAGGGCACATACACAACACAGACGCCATCAGTATCTGTTTGACTGTAATATTTGTAT
>JAUCNO010000460.1:2437544-2459410 GCA_032353835.1 Enteromius viviparus
TAGATAGATAGATAGATAGATAGATAGATAGATAGATAGATAGATAGATAGATAGATAGATAGATAGATAGATGTTCTCCAAAGGAAAGGAGCCACATATTTGGCAAAACCGAAAGAAAGAAGACACCTTTCGTATTCATTAGTTGAAGGTGAAAACTGTTTTCACCTTCAACTTATTACACAGTTTGTAATGAACCTTGGGAAACTTTCACAGCTCTATAAACAAATGTGTGACCGTATTACCCCGCCTGTGGGCTGAGACCAATGGCTCTTACTTATGAACTAAACTGAAGTCTGAGTCTCAGATTTCATTCGCGAGTATTCAAGCAGCAGCAGGAGTTTGCGAATATTTTATTTCCCAGTAGTTGTCATAAGAGAGCGCTGCAGGAAGGTGAGGATCACAGAGTTTACGCAGAAAAGACATGAACATTTTGTCATTCCAATGCGTTTCGTGGCTCGTATTAAGCTTCATTGGTCTGTTCGTCGCTGCTCTGGAGAAAGAAATCTTCTCGAAGGAACTCTTAGGTAAGATGTCTGAAAGGTTTGTTGTTGCTCCGTGAGAAATGCAGTCGGATAACCTGAGGCGTTATTTTATTTGGACGCGACGCGATTTTTTAATTAGGAATGTCTGTGTTTTCAATTCATACCACAAATCCTGCATTTATTATGGATAAACTTTAATATCCGGCATATGTCTGAACTTTCAAGTCCACGAATTAGCCTGTAGAAGGCACCGGTACCCTTTTTCCAGCTAAACATTTCTTATGTATAATGCTTTATGAAGGACATCCTAATCTTCAGTGCAATCTGAAATCCCGCTCATTAAAGGTGTGATAATTGTGTTGAGGGTATAGTATATATAGCTCCACCCACCTCTGTCAGCTGAGCTCAACTATGGAAATGTTTATTGTCCTCTCATAATCTGTTTTAAGCTTGCCAAGTATGTCAAATTTTAAACCTTATGTTTGTTATAAATATCCTTTTATCTTATATAATTTGTACTTAAATGTCAATAAATATATTTTTAATAACGTTTTAATAATTTGTTGACATGTGAGATTATCAATTGCTTCCTTTCTAAGGTTATTTTAATACATAAAATATTTTTTTTAAATAGCACATCTTAATATGTGCAGACAATTTTGTTATTATAATATTTATATTACAAACAATACTTTTTATTTAATAGACATTATTTATATTATTTTTATATAAACAGTTAATGAGTATTTATGTAGAAATGACATCATTTTTTATTCTAATATTATAGAATTTAAAAATACTTTTGAATATTTGATATTCCATTTTTGAGTTTTTAATGTATTTAATTTAAAGTACATTTTATAGTACTGTTTTGTCAATGGCTGTCATCTTTACATAGATAATTTTCTGGAGGATCTACAAGAGCTGTCAGATGTCAACAAAGCCAGCATCAAGTTTTCTCTGAGGAACCCGTCCCAACCAGATGACGACGTGTGTTACATTGTGCGTGGCAAACCAGAGTCTCTCAACCGCTGCAACTTCAAAAACACTTCAAAAACCTTTTTGGTCATTCATGGGTGGACGGTAAAGCAACGGTTACAAACATACCGTAAATTCAGCTGATGCTTTTTCAGTGTGTGAGTGTTAAATGAGCTCTTTTTTTCCCTAGGTAAGTGGACTGTTTGAAAGCTGGGTGGAGAAACTGGTTGCTGCACTTTATGACAGGGAGAAGGATGCTAACGTCATTGTTGTGGACTGGCTGGACACGGCACAGAACCATTACGTGGTGGCAGCACAAAGCACGAAGATGGTGGGACAAGAGATTGGACTGTTCATAGACTGGTTAGAGGTTTGTTTTAATAAATTAAATCAAATCCAATCAAATTACACATACTGCTATTCTAGTTTTCTAATTGCCATCATTGTGCCCAAATCATAAGGAGACTGCAAGGGTTCCTCTGGAGAAGTTGCACCTCATTGGATACAGTCTTGGTGCCCACGTTGCTGGTTTTGCAGGAAATCATGCAACCAATAAAGTTGGCCGAATCACAGGTAGGTTAAATGGGTGTACTTTTGGAGGGGGGGAAATGGTAGAGGTCTTATGGGACAACAATTAGATTTTTTGCAGGTTTAGACCCAGCTGGACCAGACTTTGAAGGGGTCCACGCCCATGGACGGCTGTCCCCAGATGATGCCCGTTTTGTAGATGTCCTCCACACGTTCACCCGAGGTTCCCTGGGTCTCAGCATTGGTATCAAGCAGCCAGTTGGCCATGTGGATATATACCCTAATGGAGGAAGCTTCCAGCCTGGCTGCAACATGAGAGGAGCGCTGGAGAAAATCGCCAGTTATGGAATACTTGGTAAACACTCTTATCTGGGATTTCCAATTACATCATTTTCTTTTATTTGTGCAGTGCTTACATTATATGTTTGCTCGCTATCCACCCCAATATTTCATCAAAATATGTGGGAAGATTACACATACATGCACATAGGCCCACTGGTTGTTGAATCGTTGATTGATAAAAGGTTCATTGTAGCATCATAAAAATGTGACGCATATTATGTAATATTTAAATATCTAACATTGTATATTTTGAACTAAAAAGTGCCGCCAAACGATTAATCGCAATTAATCACATCCAAAATAAATGTTTTTGTTTACGTAATATATGTGTGTGCGCTGTGTATATTTATTATGTATAGATAAATACATACATTTATATATTTTTGAAAATTTTTTTTTTTTATATATTTATATATAATATCAATTATTTTTTATATACATGTAAATGTAAATATACAGTATGTATATATTTTCAAAATATATATCGTATGTGTGTATTTACATATATACAATAAATATAAACAGTATGCACACATATTATGTAAACATAATTTAAAAATTGTGATTATTGATGATTATTTATTAATTAATTATAAAATAGGTTAATATATATATGCAATATATATGTATATATGTTTTTTATGTTTAATTAATAATGCTGATTTGTTAACAATCCTACAGTAATAACAATAAATAAAATTATACGTTGTAAAATATTTACACACAAACAAAATGGGACTTTACCTTTATGAATACATTTATAAATAGTACAACTAAAAGAGTTATGTATGTATTTTTGATATGAATTAAGTTTTGAATTATTTTGCTGTACATAAAATAATGCTGCATTCTACTCAAATATTCTAAAAATGCCTGTTATTTGAAATTTTCCCAAAGATGGAAAGAGATTAGTTATGTATCAGGAATAGGTTGTGTCACATTTTTCATAATCTTGGTTTTCTAATCTGTTTTGGCAACCTTTCTACAATGAAATCATTCATCGCTGCTAAAAACAACTCATTATTTACATACTGTATATGACTTAAAAGGTCACGTTCCAGTTTAAAATAATACCAATTATGTTTCGTTAATTCCCTTAGCCTTAAATAATGCCGTCAGATGCGAGCATGAGCGGTCGGTCCACCTGTTCATCGACTCCCTGCTGAATGAGGAAGAAGCTAGCAGAGCGTACAGCTGCGGGAGCAAGGACATGTTCGACCGCGGCGTGTGTCTTCAGTGTCGCAAGAAGCGCTGCAACACCGTGGGCTACGACGTCAGCAACGTGCGTAAGGCAAGAAGCGTTAAAATGTTCACCAAGACACGAGGCTCCATGCCATTCAGAGGTCAGTAACAAGCTTCAGACGAGGAATTTTTAAACCATAATTTTAACAACAGTCTTGTTGCCTTTTTGTTTCCGTATAGTATAAGCGGGTGTTTAGGCAGTGGCTGTGACAATTGTCACAGCTGTGTAAAAATAGCATACTTTTTTAGCAATGGATGATAAGTGAAAATAGCTGTAGATTCCATTTAAACTGTTACGATAGCACAATTTTGGCTATTTATAATACTTATAGCAAATAGTGCAATTATCTGCACCTCAGTAATGTAGTAAATTATAAAACTATGTGCAAAAATTTTAAATGGATGCCAATAGGGACAATAAAGCCCTACCCGATACTTTATTTGGAACTTTTGGATTACTTCCTTCATTTTTATTAAAAAATAAATGCTTTACTTATTTAAAAAAAGGGAGGAACGCGGGAGGTTGATCGCATGAAACGAATACAACACACAATTTACCATCAGTGCCCCTGGAGCTGGTGATAGTCAACTGTCTTTTTTAGAGTTGTCAGTCCAATCAAACGTTAGTGGGCGGAGTTAGTGTAAATAGCCTCTGCCAACAAGACAGGCTATTTGCACTCAGTGTAAATAGACAATTTTGTTAAACCATTAATCATTTTCAACTAAAAACGTAAAACCTTTTAAGCGTCATTTTGGAAAACTTAAAACGTCTCACACCGAGGAGATGTTTGTGTCTTTTCCAATCAGTGATAAATTCAAAATAAAAAGTGCATGTTTTTGAAAATTATACAGTCTATGCGAGTTATAAAAATCTGAATTTGTGAAAAGTTATGTCATGTGCATGTGTATTATAGGCATGCGCAAGTTTATTTACAAAGGATCGTTGCCAACTGCTTCTCCAGATTACGCTTTTTTATGGTAATTTTTGCATATCGATGTGAACATGGACCAAATTGACAATTCTGTTGTTTATATGCTTTTTCGACAGTATATGGAAATCTTTTTAAAAACTGAAGGGGGAAAAAATAGTTTTTCAACTAGACAAAAAAATTGCTGCCTTGCCATTTTATTATTTTTTTCAGGTTAAAATTTTTATTTATAGCTTCGTTTTTAGTTAACGGTTATAACCCTGGCTGTGGGATGCTAACACATTTATTCATTTTTTAATTTTCAGTTTTTCACTATCAGCTCAAAATCAACTTCCTTGGGGAAATAAATCAGCTAGCGATGGATCCAGAACTGACAGTCTCACTATATGGTACCAGTGACGAAGCAGAAGATCTCAAGTTGAATATGTGAGTAATCCATAAAATCAATCTTAACGATGACTACAGTGCGTGTATAAGTCAAATTCCATTTGCTAATTATCTTCACCAACTTCATGAAGTAGACAGGAGATCACCCCCAATAAGACTCACTCATTCCTCGTGGTAACCGAGAAAGACATTGGAGATCTTCTGATGCTAAAGTTTAAACTGGAGGAGTCCACATCCTCTTTACTCACTCTGCTCTCCTCGTGGTGGTATGGAGATTCTGCAAATTCTGGCATAGGGGTCCATAAAATCAGAGTCAGAGTCGGGGAGACACAAAAGAAGTATGTTTCTAACATTTTTACTTGATATAGTGAGCCTAAAAAACTTTTGAGCTATTTTTTTCTACATACTTTAGAACTTCTGTTCACTAAAATTGAGCTTTTTGTACAATAAATACATTTTATTTCCTAATGCATTAACATTCACACAATTTTAAGAGCTTTCATTTTTCCTTTTTTTAGGATTGTGTTTTGTTTGAAAGAGCCCAAAACAGGAAGTTCAACTCAAGACGTTGTTTTTGTGAAATGCAAGGAGCCATGGAGGTCTTTATCTAGAAGGTACAATAGTTGTCTATAAGTCTATAATTTGGGTAATATCTTTACATTTAATCTAAAATATTTCTACTAACGACAATTTTCTTTGTTCCAACACAGGCCCAAACTGAAAAGCCAATGAAAGGACTGATTTTGATAAAGCACTTCAACAAATGTATTTATACAGCTGTTATTTATTAAGACTGCGACTGCACTGTACTGTACTGGATAAATTATGTGTTGCTATGAATGTGATTCATAGAATGTGAATGTGTGGACTTTTGTACTAGGGTAAGCCATAGGCTTGAAAAGCCTTGAAATGTGAATGATTTTATAAAATACATTTTTTTTCTGGATTTTTAATCTAATAAATGCAGCCTTGATGAGCAGAAGAAACATCTTTAAAAACCATTAAATATCTTACTGTACCCAAACTTTTGAATGGTAGTGTATATATATTGTGTTTGTAGGAATGTTAAATCTGCTTGGTTTAAAAGTTACATTTGTTTCAGCTGTTTAATCATTGCTACCTTATTAGCAATACACCACCCACACAATTTACCATTTGGTAAATCATGAAGAAACTGGCTGAATTGTCTGTCAACAAGAATAACAACCTTTCTTCTGAGGAAAATACAAAATATCATCCCTGCTGACCAAAAAAATAAAAAATACATAGAAACCATTGCAGAAATTATAATGGTTTCCACTACTAATGCAAATCATCAGCTATTAACCACTAAAAATAGTTTCCTGTAGTGTGTTTTGGGACATATGTATTCCATTGGGATTTTTTAACAAGCCATCAATAGAAGTTGAACAATTACCCATAGAGATCCAAAGGGATCATTAGTTTCCATTAAATCCAATACAATTCCCATTATAACCAGTAAAATCATTCTTTTTTTCAGGAGGGATTACTTAAAATCTTAAATCTTTTATGTTATGAACAATAACATCAATAAAACGCTGCAGTTATTATTTATTTGGCATTTTACTGGTAAGTTGAAAATCTACTGTATTGAATGCCATTTTATTGGTATTTTTTGTACCTTTTGCATCTGGGCATACTGTAACTGACATTTAATATGACTAATGCATGAACTGCTCAACATTTTATACATTAATTTCACGAATTTGTGCTTGCCTGTAAATAACCGTAGATAGAATAGTTTTTTTTTTAGTTAGTTTTATTTAATTATCTTTTCATAAATATGTACACGACAAAAGTAAGAGATGCATGGACACACTAGATATATTTACGTGTGAATGTGAGGGTAGATAAATGGGTGCATATGTACGAGTTCAGATTTATATTGAGTTGTATGATATACAGAGAGTGGAAATGTATTTTGTTCTTGCAATCTGAAATTTTAAAACGCTAAAAAAATTATCCACGTCCACATTATCGTTTTCAATTGTTTCCGAAGAGTTGATCATCCACACTGAAACGACTGAAACGGAACAGGTTATGTATATAACCTTGGTTCCTTGAAGGTACGAAACACTGCGTCCGAAAACGCTTTGGGAACGCCTCGGCGTGACCACGCTGTGAATCTGCTGTGTAATCTGTCTAATGAGTGATCGAGACGCCACCTGTGGTGACGTCATGATCCTGGCTTAAAACAGGTGCGGGAGATCGCTCATCAACCTCTGAAATAAAGCCAGCGCTCCACAGGGATGCAGTGGGTGTGGCAAAAAGACGCAGTGTTTCGTTCCTTCAAGGAACGGTTATATACATAATCTATTCCGTTCCTTTTCAGTAACTCACACTGCGTCCGAAAACGCTTTGGGAACGAAATACCAACGTCCCCAGACCCACAAGCCCCTGCCCAGTGTGGGGCAGCACAGCTAAGGACAAGGGAACCTGGGGTAGCCGGGAGGTCAAGCCAATAGAACTTCGCAAAAGTCAAAGGAGAAGACCACCCAGCCGCTTTGCAGATGTCCAGAACCGGGACACCTACTAGGTAGGCCGTTGAGACCGCCACACCTCTAGTGGAATGAGCTCTGACTCCCATCGGCGAGGGGAGACCTGCAGAGTCATAAGCCATGAAAATAGCATCCACAATCCACCTGCTCAGGGTATGCCTGGAGGCAGGCAACCCTCTGCGGGGAGGACCAAAGTACATGAACAGTTGGTCCGATGTTCTCCATTCCGCCGTTCTCTGAATATACGCGTTCAGTGCTAGCACCACGACCAGGTCCTAGGTTGGGACTCTTGGCCGCACCACAGGCCTCAGCCTGAGTGCACCCCGCAGGAATCATATGACTAGTGGATGTCTACCCATTGAACAGCCATTAATGAGTGTGTGGAAGGCCAAGATAGCTGCCACATACACTCTCAAAGTCGAATGAGCTATCCCTGTGGACAGCCTTGTCTGCAGGAACTCCAGCACTGCGCTGATCGGACAGTCAACTGGCTCCTGCTGTTGCTCTACACACCATGAGGTGAAAAGTTTCCACCTTAGGGCATACAACCTCCTTGTTGAGGGTGCCCGTGACTGCAGCATAGTCTGGACAACCTCGGTTGTCAACCCTGCCGCCAAGAATGCTGCCCCCTCAGGGGCCACACCCACAGATTCCACAGATCTGGACGAGGGTGTAGAAAGGTGTTCCTCTGCTGAGAGAGCAAGTCTCTCCTGACTGGGACCCTCCACGGCGACCCGACGAGGAGAGCTATTAGGCTGGCAAACCATACTTGCGTCGGCCAGTACGGCGCTACCAACAGTAGGCTGATTCTGTCGCATACCATCGCATCCAGGCCCAGTGGAGCTGGATGAAGAAGAGAGAACCAGAGGGGACAATGCACATTCGCCTGAGTTGCAAACAGATCCACCTCTGCTCGGTAAAACACTTTCCAAATCTGCTCCAGCACCTCTGGGTGGAGTCTCCAGTCCCCGGGCCTCGGCCCCTGCCTCGACAGTGAATTTGCCCCCAGATTCAGGTATCCTGGCATATGAACCGCTCTGTAATGTGAAACATTAAGGCTATTCAATCTGCGTCATTTCCGTCTGCCGCTTGTTTCCTTTTTTAGTTTTTTTAAATGGACTGACAATGAGGTGGAGCTGTTGCTGTGAGTAACATAAGAGTGCAAAGTTGCAAAACTGCTGTACAATGCCGTCCTCCTTCTTAGTTGAATTGGTCACATGACTGCATCATATGACTAAAATGCGTCATAGTCATAGTCCACACTGCGCCCCTGAAAACAACCTTTTTACTTTGGAGAGTGTTTTCCAAAAGCTCCATTTTCCTTGACCAAAACTGCTGTCTCAGTGTGGACGGAAGGCCAAAATGGAAAGAAAAAGATGCATTTTCAAACAAAAACGTATTAGTGTGGACATGGCCTCCTCGGCACTTGGGATGGATTTAGGAGAGAAGTCGATTAATTTGTAGGGTTACGAATCCCGCAGTTAGCCTGTTTACCCTATGCATCATAATTAATAAGCGTTTGCCTCAGGTTTAGATACTGTCAGTTTTTCGATTTGATGGTGCGCCCGGATTTAGTCGGAAGTTTGGCAGTTGAGGCGAGGTTGCTATGAACGAGATATCGAGGTAAGAAAATTCATACTATCGTTGAGTACTTACCGATATCGATTAAATTAATTCTACATAACTATAAATTTGTTTGAAAAAGTCTTTATATCTTTATAAAGACAAATTATATCTTTGAGCAAAACAAATGCCTTTTGTAATATCTTGAAATCTGAACTTGTTTTATACATTTATTTAGCTTTTTCCTCCTAATTTCTCCTAACACATGTATACTCATTACATACAATTTAACTGTTTTAATTATCTATACATTAATATGATTAAACATGTTAAAACAATGACCTATTGAATAGATAGATATTGACCTGTTTTTACCTAATTCGAGCTTAAATGTCACTTAGTTCTTGCTTATCATGGTATCCCCTCTCAAGGGTGACACGAAGCGATAAAAACGGGAAAACAAATCCAGCGCTTAAACAAAGTGGTGTTGTGAAATTACTCATCATAGCCAAAAGTTTGCGAAACACTAAATTTCAACCTTGCTGATATCATTCTAAACCTGTAATTTCCGGAGGAAACAAATGACCAGAAACAAATAAGACATTGATAGGTTAACATATACAGTATTTTTATTGTACCTGTTCTGAAAAACATGTTGTCTTTGTTAGATTTACATGAATTTACATTCATCTGTTCAATCAAACACTTTTATTCCTTTTAACAATACAGATTGTAGCAAAGCACTGAACATTATCAAATAGGACAATAGAGTGATGGTAATGTATAATGATGAAATTAAACTATCTGTTGTCAGTAGCAACCTCAGCTTTCTCTTGTCTCTTGGTGTTCTTGGGTTTCTTTGAAATGATAGGCCACATTGTGTACAGAGTTATTGAGAGCACAATGATTTATAGTTGAAAAGCTGGACAGTGTTCAGTTCCCAAATCAGCAGTGGAGTTAAAATAACTTTGTAATGACCAATGGTGTGGGACATATCACTAGAAGAGGCGAAGTAAACTCATGTTTGGACAGATGCAGTCCACTCTCAGATGTGCATCTGGACAGGCTTTAGTGATCAGTCAGAGGTTTTAAACATTCAAAAGCTGCCTCAAAAAAAGAAAGATTTCTTGCTTGCAGGGAGTGTTTTTTGCCAGTTGGAAAACTCCAAATGGAGAGATGTTTACCTGTCGTCATCAATCTCAAGTGGTTGTCCAAAAACACAGATAATTCCACCCATGACTGCAGAAATGGTGAGAATACCAAGAAGTATTGCCCACCAATGTGCCTGCAAATGAACATAAAATATATAAATAGCAAACATATAGTCACTAGGCTGTTTTTTGTTGCTGTTATGCCATTAAGGTTGTTCAAAGTTTTTCCTTATTAGTCTATTGGGTTTGGGTGTCTAAATGTATGCAAGAGAGAAATCGTAAAAAACACGTACAATTTAGCAAAAATCTAATTAAATCATACATGTGAGGTCATACGAATTTGTACGAATTAGGCACCTTGCAAAATATGTGTGCATTCTTGTGAGACTGGGCTGGAAAACGTAAAAAGGGAAGATGGTAGCATGCTGTAATAGACCAGTTGATAACAACAAACCTTCATCCAACTGGCCAGGTCATCAAACTCATCCAATTTCAGGAAAGAATTCTTAAGCCTTGCAATGGGGCCATCGGCGTCTAGGATTCGACACACTTTGAACCTGTCGCAGTAACCTTGGTTTCCAGAGCAAGGAGCCCCAGGAATCAAAGGAATATGTTTTCCACTAAAGTAGTGAAAAAGAACTGAAGAAGTGGTGCTTGCACAAGTATTAGGTTTATCTAAGGAGAGAAAATACCAAAAGTCGGATACAACATATGAGCTTTATTTACAAATTTATGGAGCAGTAATGTCAGCGCAAACAGTTCATTAAAACAAATGGCTGTTTATGCATCTAATTTATTTGGAGCAGTAAACACGTTGTGCTTTGGCTTGTGGTTACCTCTCTCTTGGCAGCACATGTGGCACTTTTCCGTCCTGTTTTCTCCCGGGCAGTCACATTGCACCATGTTATACAATGCGCAGAGAGACAGGCCACATTCCTGTGTGACATCAAGTCACAAGACATTGGTTATAGAGGATGTCACTTTGTGTGATAGGATAATAGGCAAAATATATGCACGATTACTATATGCTCATTAAGCCTGAATGATTCCATGTGCTTTTCATTTCTTCCTCACACAAATATATGTTATTTATGACAATATAATGTTTATTCCCCCTAAAGAGTCTGTTTTCAATTAAATCACATATTTCTTTTACATGATATGTCCTTAAGGCTGTTCTGACTCTAATATGTTGTTTTATTGTATTTTGAATAGCAGAAAAATGCAACAAATCATATTTTGAAACATGTCAAATCAGTTTGAGATCAAATAAAATCTGGATGAGTTTGAATGGTCTAATCAGGAAACAATTGGCGCTTTTCCACTGCATAGTACGGTACGGTTCAGTAAAGCTCACTTTTGGGGGGTTTTCCACTGGGAACATTACAGTAGTCCTGGTCCTTTTTTTAGTACCACCTCAGTCGAGGTTCCAAGCGAGTCGTACCGTTACCAAAACGTGACGTGTAAACTCTGCTGTTGCTGCATATTGGTGTTGTCACGTGTCACGCGTCGTCACAACAGCGCGGAAATTTAAACTTTCAATAAGTCATCCGTTTATTTAGAGTGTGTTAATCAAGTGTAATTTAATCACAACAAACAACGTTTTTTTTCCTGAGGTGCTTACACTTCAAAATGAGCCGCGTTTCCACTTTCTGTCATTTTTTAAATATGACGCCTCCTCTCCTGGAGCCTTATGGGATAGGAAAGTGTCCATGGTATGCTTGCTACAGAATTTGGCCGGAAGTAGTAGGCCATCCGGGTACTTTTCGCCTACTGAATTTCGAATGCTATGAATTTGGGTCAAAATACGGGCAGACAGAGCAATGAGGGCAATCCAGAGATGTAATCAATAAACAGAGCAGAGGATCGGAACCAGGCAGCAAACAATCACACAAGGAAAAACAGTCCAAATCAAAACCAGAAAACAAAGGCGGAAACGCTCAGAGATGTAGCCAGGGCAATACAAAACTTCGAGATTTACTGAGGGTGAGGTAGCTGTATTTATACTGAGTGATGGGGGAGTGGTAAAAAGGAACAGGTGTGATGTGTAATCAGAGTAAAGTGCATGATGGGGGTAGAAGTCCTGTGCTGCGTCCGAAATCGCTTACTTCCCTACTATATAGTACGCGAAAAGCAGCATGCAAGGTGTATTATTTCTACGCATTTTCATGAGACCAGACTAAGAGCATCCATATAGTTTAAAAGAGAACTAAATGGTTATTGTTTACTTTGTATATTGTGTATTTTTATTAGATAAAAATAAAAAGGTGTCATTCTGTCTGAGCACTGGAATTGACTGTGCCCATCTCTCAAAATATTGCTCAATATACAAAATTTGCAATCTGTAAAATATTTGCTGAATATGTAAATGTGTAATGTAACTGTGGTTGGGCAAGATATCGAAAAAGCTGTGATAAACAATAAATGCTATAAGCCCAAAGGAAGGAAAAAACAGCATGGTTTGTGCAGTTCAGCTTTATTTACAAAGCACTTTTAACAATGGAGACGTCTCTATATAAGCAGCTTTTCAGGAAATCCTTCCAAACATGAAGTTCCAGAGAAAGCGGTCTCTTTAGACTGATACATGAAGTAATGAGAGGAGAGTTTGTGATCAACATTTATTCGTTTGTCAATATTTATTACCTTTGTCTGTTTGAATTTTAACTCCTTGGCATAAATTTGTTATACGTTTC
Source organism: Enteromius viviparus (assembly GCA_032353835.1). Lineage (NCBI taxonomy): Eukaryota > Metazoa > Chordata > Actinopteri > Cypriniformes > Cyprinidae > Enteromius > Enteromius viviparus. The sequence continues at coordinate 2,450,360 of JAUCNO010000460.1, forward strand.
AATAGAATCCACACCATTAATGTTAAGAGTGAGTTTTGTAAACAAAATCTAGTCATTTCAAAATAAATTGAAAAACTTTATGTTGAAAGAGAAATATTGCTTGTCATATCTCCCCAATTTTTCTAGACGGTAAAGGCTTTGTACATCAGGAGCTTCCCATTAATTAACAATTTGTTCATTCATTGCAAACTATTATATATGATTTCCTAACTTTAGTTAAACTGTGGCCAAATTAGAACAACATGGCTATAACGTAATAAACGTAAAATAAACCTTTTTCAAAGTAAGTTGTAAAGTGAGCTATTACCGTTTAATTTATAAGAATATATTGGCGTTACTTTTTTAAAAACGTTACTTTGTTTTCCATTTATTGACTGATAGCTCTTTTCTCTGTTGAAAAAAATGCGTAATTTAAAAAAAACCTGCCGATATTTGCACGTGACAATCATCCCGTTGTGTACGATTTAGAAATAGACAATTTTTTTTATTATTTCTGAAGAGTGTTAAACTTTCTTCTAATGCATAAGGCGTTTTTTTTGGAGCTGCGCCCTCTACTGTATAGACCTGAATGTACATTTTCTTCAGCTTCAGGCTTAAGACAAGTGCCCCAATACTTTTTTCCATATAGTTGCCACAACTTACACTTAACCTTCCAAAGAAGAAAGTAAACTCTTTCTTTTATCTCACCGCCACACAAACATCTTGGCGGCTATAGGGAATAAATCCTTGGAAGGGAGTTTAACTTATAAACTGCTTTTAGAGGTAAAAACAATGATAAAAAGTTGAACCCATATTCCTCTGTTTTTCTGAGATACCAGAGCACTGGGTTATATGTTAATGAGTTAATGTTGAAGTCCCTAACACAAACCAAGACACCGGCAATCATTGTGTATGTTGTACAAAATAAGATTTAATAAGGAAACAAACACCCATAAATAAGAATACTAAGGCAAAGGAAGCCAAATACTCATTTAGGACCAAACCCAGGAAGAATTTACAAAGAATTTCTTTGAAATGCGTTTGCTTTATTCAGTTATCCTCCACGTATTGTTTTAAATTAGACGAATTAGCTGGTTTGGATTCTATAATGTTCTAAAATCTCTAGAACTAGTTTTCAGAGGAGTGCCAAGTTTAATACATTTGTTTCTTTCTTTACCTAGTGTTATACAAACTGCTGTTACACTGCAACTTCATATCTTTCCATGATACCATACTGAAACATCTTGCAATACTGGGATATACTGAGAGCGAAAGAGAATTAAGAGACTGTCAGATTTTTTAAAAATTAATGCACTTACACTCGAGGGTGAATCTCATGAAAACTGACAAGAAATGTCCAGGTCATATTTAAAAAACCTGAAGAAATAAGAAATTATATTTTGCCTGCAAATGAAGCCTATTAATTTTTTAATTTGACAAGAAAATTAAATTCTCTCCTCAAGTTCTTATTACCATAATGAAGACATATAATTTAAATTCCAGAGTACAATTTAATCATGCGTTATGTGTTACAATGAAATTGTTAAAAAAAGGATAATAATTCTTATTGTATTATGGTATAAGAATGATATTTTTAAATATTCTGATAAGAATTTGAGAGGAAATGTGCTGAAAACGAAAGTGTTCTCACTATAAAAATGTATATCATATTCAATAATGGTATGTAAATGCTGTTTTTGATAAAAAAGAACAGACAATATATTATTATTGTATCACAGTAATGAGAATAAGATGTTAGTGCATTGTAATGAGAGGGAAATTAAGCAAATTTCACAAATTCTCAATACCATAATATATTAAAAATATTTAAAATAGCAAGTATGCATTATGGTAGTATATGTATAAAGTTTTTAATAAAAAAGGATGTAAAAATGATCATTTTAGTGAGTTTCTGGTGCATTATGGTAATGAGAATATTTTTTTTTTGCATTACATTAATGAGAAATGTGATTTTTTTTTTTTTACTAATGCACATTTAGATTTTCTTTCCAATATATGGTGAATTATGACCCAGACATTTCTTTTTCAGGCTCATGAAAATTATCATTTATTTCCATTCACTCTGAATGTAGAAAAAAACCCCAGAAAATCGTTGGTAATCCTGTGCAAGCACATCGGTTTTCATCAGTTTGATGCTAAGGCAATGAAGAATACGCAGTAGGCTTAACAGGAAAGGTACTGGACCACCAATAAAGGGAGGGAGGGGGGATCCAAAACCAAAAATACCGGTTGTCAGAATCAAAATTCACATTGTGCAAAATTGGGCTGATTGCTTTGCCTAAGCCAATATGAGTCAGTTCTGAGTGTGACCGAACTCACACACACACTGCGTCAGTAATACAGCCTAAAGATCAAATCCAGTTCTGTCCGGTTCTGGATAGTCTGGTGTAACATCGAGAAGCCTCAGATTGATGTTTCAGTATGAAGGTCAAAGGTCCAGTTGTCTCAGGATATGGAGGAGAACTCCTTCAGCAGGATGTCCTGACTCATGGTACTCAGAGACACGTTCTTCCTCACGTTCAGACTGATGGAGCGAACCTGGAAACACAAAATCAGCATCTGTGCATCAAAACTATCTAGATTCCTGATGGCCGCCATTGTGAACAGAGACAAGTGTGAAACCGGTCATAAATTCACTTCACATTAAAATTTAACGCAGCAGTGAGCTCCTCAGGGCAAAGAGACTGAGCTCAGAAAAAGAAGAATTGGGGTCGTACGGAAATGTTCGACTTTACAATAAAACACAGTACAATAAACAGTATTTAGACTGTTAAATGATGCTTGTGCATGTCATGAGAAAAACGTTTATTAACTTTTAACTGAAAATTGACAGGAAACATATTCATATAATATTCATGCAAGGTCATAGAATTCAAATGATCTAGTAAATATATTTTTAAAAAATTGTGTGCATATTCTTAAATAGTAGATAAAAAGTTTGTTATTGTTTCAATAAAAGGATATTGAATTATAATAATAATAATAATTTTTAATAATAATAGAATAGTTTTTTTTTTTTTAAATGTTTTGTTTTTTTTCAGTTAAATTTATTTTTTCTGGATTCCGTGATTTAACACAATTTTCATTTTTAAAAATGTTAATCAAATGATCGAATAAAAACTAACAACTTCGTTTTACTAACAACAAATCTTTTAAAAAGAAATTAATTTATATATATATTTTTTTTTTTTTGCAAAAAATACTGTATAATAAATGTTTCTGGGTGAAATGTTACAATTAAAGATTACAATTAAATATTTTAAAATTAGGAATTTGCTGATATTGATATATTTTGTCTTGTTTGGAAACAACACCAAGTCTCTCCTGTGCAGAAATTCTAAGCACAACATTTTTTATTTACCATTTTTTTAGCAGATAATTTTAAGGCCGATTCCGATATACATATATATATATATATATACTGAACTTTTATTTTGGCGGGATATAGTGGCGTTGAGCTAAGTTTGTGTGCATCTGATGATAGTCTTCTTAAAGTAAATAATGAAGTGACTCTGTGCATCTCTGGAGATGAAGTTTCATGTAAAGTGCACTGTAAATATCATTTACGATTCTTTTTGTTGTATTCTGAACAGTTTATGGTTAATGTAGTCAAGAAAACTGAAAGCTTACCAGCTCCTTGAAAAAGCCGGCCTCTCTGGGCTGCTCAGAGTAGCGCTCAAACTGATCCAGACCATCCTGCAGCTTCAAGGTTAGCGTGTCGTAGTTTGAGCGCACCACCTCCAGCACCTACAGATCAGGACATTACATTAAACCCAGATATAACTACAAGTTTAACGCAACAATGCACTGACAGAAATACGCCTACAATGAAAGACTTGGCAAAACTACAACTATAAAAGTATTATCTGTTTTGTAACAGTCGTCCTGAACAAAACTACAGGAACACAGTGGAGTGACCAAGTGACTTCCTATACAGATATGAACAACCACAACTGGCACGAGCTCTCTGCTGACAGTAAGATCAGTAGTAGTTTGCGAACTTCATTCATTTTATAATATATAACATATAATATTTGCTTACTTGTAGTTGGTCAAATACAGGAAATGGACCAAAAATGGTTCTTCTCTGCATTACTCTCTTGTGGTTTTAGAATTTACATTTTAGAGTTTCAAAATATTGACTTTTAAAATCGTTAAACATTGTATTTACATTACAAATGTTATGAAAAACTGCATTTATTTTGTCCCTGTATTTAAAAAACACACTAATACTGGATTAAAAAAAAAAAAAATGTAATATGAATGCATTATATTACATTTTAATACATTTTAAATAATATTGTTTTCTGTCATTTTATCTAAATATTTAGGTATCATTTTTGGTGGAATATTTGGAAAATAGGATGGTTCTACACCTTTATTTGAGTCCAGCTGTGTTTGATTATACTGATTGGACTTGATTAGGAAAGCCACACAACTGTCTATAAAAGACCTTACAGCTCACAATGCATGTCAGAGCAAATGAGAATCAAGAGCTCAGAGACAAATTCGTTACAAAGCAATTCTGCTGCACTTAAGACTCATAATCCTTAAATGGAAGACATTTGGGACGACCAGAACCATGCATGGAGTTTGCTAAAAACACCTGACTCCAAGATGGTGAGAAATAAGATTCTCTGGTCTGATGAGACCAAGATAGAACTTTTTGGTCTTAGCTCTAAGTGGTATGTGTGGAGAAAACCAAGCACTGTTTATCACCTGTGCAATACAGTCATAGGGAAGAAGCATAGCGGTGGCACAGAACAACAACTCTGTGACTGTTGGCCCAGCCAGAGCCCTGAATTAAACCCAATTGAGCATCTCTGGAGAGACCTACAAATGGCTGTCCATCAACGTTTACCATCCAACCTGACAGAACTGGAGAGGATCTGAGAGGAGGAATGGAAGAAGATCCCCAAATCCAGGTGTGAAAAACTTGTTGCATCTTTCCCAAAAAGACTCATGGCTGTATTACATCAAGAGTGCTTCTACTCAATACTGAGCAAAGGGTCTGAATACTTAGGACCATGTGAAATTTCACTTTATCTTTTTGAATAAATATGCAGAAATATCAACAATTCTGTGTTTTTCTGTCAATATGGGGTGCTGTGTACATATTAATGAGGAAAAAAATAACTTGTGATAACTATTGATTTTGGCAAATGGCTGCAATATAACAAAGAGTGAAAAATGTAAGGGGGACTGAACACCGTCCGTACCCACTGTATGTGGCATTTTACCTTAGAAAAAGTGTTTTAGTAGATATTTAAATTTTTTATTTAAGTTTTTCTTTTTTATGACTTATTTACATTTTCTTTTCATTAAAGGTAAGGCCATTTTACTACATTGCTACTTTAATGAATATGTTATTAGAATTTAATGGTATTTAAAAATATATAATTTTTTATATACATTTATATAATATCTTCTGTAATTTTACCCTGGAAAAACCTTCTGGTAGATTATTTATTATTTTGGTAAGCCTTTCATTTTATTACATTTGGCTAAAAATTCTATTAAATGTAATTATATTTAATAACATATATTTCTGAAACAACAATAATATTTCCTGTTCTTTACCTTGGGTTGATTCTTTTTGTAGATCTTTTCAAAAGAAACCCCCAAGTTACATTCTAGACACTCCTAGAACCCTCTCAAATGGCAATGGTGTTTTTTTGTTAGTATGAAACAACATAATGCATGGTTTATTTTTACAATGTGACAGACAAACCAAAACAGTTATTTGTGGCAATCACGGAAAGACATCACTTTAAAATAGAGTTCCCACAGCTACAAGGTGTTTTTTTTTACAAGGTCACATTGTGTGCATTCATTTTAAATCGAGTGAGTTTAACAGGGCATGAAACGGGCTGATGGACCACAAATCCCGACACTTAAACTAAACTAAAAGAGCCAGAGAGGCTGGACAGAGGTCTGTTAGAGGTCATGCGGGAGCATCTGGCAGAGCGAGATAAAAGAAACGAGAGTTTGGGACGGCGAGCGACAGCTGGCATAACCATCTGTAAAACTGACCTCACTTCCAGCACACGGCATCATTACCCTACAGATCAAAGGCTAATGAAGCAACACCTGTGACCATCCCAATCAGATGCTTTTCTACTCACACATAGTGTTTCGCTTATTCAGACTCGAAACCAATTCTCTCATATGACAGAACTGAGCTGAAGTTCAGATTGAGACACAGTACACAGGTATTTATTTATGCAACAAGTACGTAGATGCATGAATAAGCCAACTATAGCAGTTTTACTGTACTCCAAAAATGTAATTTCCAGGATAAAATAAATGACAATCTTGAAATGAGATTATGCTGCTCAGGATGCCGTACAAAGTATTACATACGGTTTATTATTAATTAGTGCTGTCAAACGATTAATCGTGACTAATTACATAAAAGAAAATGTACGTTTTGGTTTACATAATATATGTGTGTGTATATTTATTATAATTATTTAAATACACATGCATGTATATATTTAAGAAAATGTTATGTTAGTAAGTAACATGTACATATGATATTATTTATATATTTATATATATATATATATATATATTTTTTTTTTTTTTTTTTTTTTTTTTTTTTTTTCATGGATCCATGGATGTGTGTATTTATTTAGAATATATATAATAAATATACACATCACACACACACACACACATATATATATATTATGTAAACAAAAACTTTTATTTTGGATGCAATTAATCACGCTTAATAATTTGACAGCCGTATTATAAAGTTAGTATAACATTCATATTATAACAATAATGTTACTATTATAAAGTTAAACTTAAAATTATGTTCAAATTCACTTCTATTTTTTACTTAAAAAAGTAACTGACAAGATAAAGGTAAAACTGTGCTCTTTTAAAATTGTATTTCATCCAGTATATATATATATATATATATATATATATATTAAATTATCTGAATTTAAACAGTTTTATTATTAATTTAAATATTTTAATATTCATTTATAAAATTTAATTTATTTCCGTGAAGCAGAAAACATTCTGATGACCCCTTTAAAGAATTTAAATAAATAAAGTTTAAACCAGGGGTGTCAAACTCAGTTCCTAGAGGGCCGGAGCCCTGCAGAGTTTAGTTCAAACCCTGCTACAACACACATAATATGCAGTTTTGATGGACTTGATTAGTTGGATCAGGTGTATTTAATTAGGGTTGCCTCTAAACTCTGCAGGGCTCCAGCCCTCCAGGAATTGAGTTTGACACCCCTGCTTTAAACTAACACCATTTTTATGAAAATCACTTTTACATTACAATAGATTCTTGCTGAATAAAAGTATTTATTTCTTAAAAAAAATCATTAATCTTAATGACACCAAACTTTTGAATGACTTTTGAAAAATTAGAAAATTACATATAAATTACGCAAGTTGATGCACTGTGCAGAAACTCATTAAGATCTCATTAAAGTCTGTTTGAACCTAAGACATCAAATCTGTCTAAACTGTGATGGTCAGATGTGAACGTATTCTTTTACCTGGTCTTCTGAGAGCTGTGAGATGTGGTTCACGGAGGCGTACGACTCAATCTTAGGGTTGAAGTGGTTAATGATGGCTCTGAAATTACAGTAAAAGCCAAAATGAGATATTTTTGAAACGTGACCTGCAATGAAAACATAATAGAGTTCCTGTGAGAATAAAAGCTAACGTCATTTTCAAAGGTGTGGTTCTTTTAAATATTCTGCAGTAAAGCTTTGCATTATGTATGCGGCAAAAAAAAAAAAACTGCGCTCTACTTTTGTGCAGCACAAACACATGGTGACATCTCTGAAAGCCTGAGAACCCTTCCACATTACCTCAGACTCTAAAATCAATAATTAATTCACCACCTTGCCCCTCGCACATTAACCAAAATAAAGACAAAAACACACATTTCACTAAAGCTGTCCAACCTTAGTCACAGACTAACTCAACTAAACAAACTATAGTTATGATCTGTCATGATTTCACTCATCTTTAATATATTACTGGAATGTAAATTAATGTACACTGCATAGACTGTTTATTTATTAGGATTTTTATTATTAATAATTGCTTTTTTTCATACATTTAATGCTTTTTGTAATCAAACATGCATACAAAGAAAAAAAAGAAACAAACCAAAAACGCAAACCAAAACAAAAACACTACAAAAAAATAAAATCAAAGCAAAAACAAATAATAAATAGCAATAATAAATAGATATTAATTAAAAAGTAAATTAAATAACTAATTGTACATATGCACACACACACACACGCATATATGCGCACACATATAAAAATAATTATTTATTTATTTATATAATTATAGAATATATAATAATATTATTTAATTAATTATGTATATTTATATAATTACACACACATACTAGGGTTGGACGATGTCGACCAATTTGGCATCGTACGATGTCTAATGTAAAACATCGCGATGGACGATGGCATCGTCGTCGTAGGCGTAGTTGTAACTAAAACACCCGCTCCACAAGCAGGTGAGAGAGGATCGAGCGCAGGAGTGATCGCAGATGTACATGCGCAGAAATCCACATGCTCATTTCAAACCCTCACGCGCGCTAGATATGTCATACGCACGCAATTCAAGCACCAGCGCGCAAGGGTTTGAAATGAGCTTACGGCCCCCGTTTCTGCGCATGTACATCTGTTTTCCTCTCGCGGAAATTATTTACCGCGCTCGCCAGCATCAGTGGTGTGCTCGCTTATTAATGCCGTGGATTTGCCGTCATAGTTTAAGTGTGTTTTTCGCGAGCTGGTTGCTGCGGTAGGGCGAAGGATCGCGATGCCGGCTCAGCATTGTGATATCTATCGGCCATCGCATTGTCTATCGACCCAACCCTAACACATACACACATATATGTAATCATATTGTAATTACATGCAATATATATATATATATATATATTACCAACCAATATATTATAACCAAATTAAATGAATAAAAACAAAACGAAACAAATCAGAGAAAACAACACAAAATAACACATAAATAAATTTAAAAAAAAGAATA
>JAUCNO010000460.1:2500810-2527414 GCA_032353835.1 Enteromius viviparus
CGGACATACTACTCGCCTCGCATGCTGTTTTTCGCCTACTATATAGTAGGGTAGTAGGCGATTTCGGACGCAGCATGATGCTTCAAACGCCTCACGTTTAGGATTGATTTAGAAATTGGGTAAAATTAATCTATTTTTGGATGAAACAAAACAGTTTTTTGTTCTTTCATACATGTAAACCTGTTTTAAGAGACTCATAAAACAATATTACCAACCTGTAAAATGGCATTATAGCGGCACTGTAATAGACCTACCTATTATGACAAAACCATAAAACACAGATTGAACCCGCCCATTTTCTACGTCACAAATATTTGACTCAATCCCGCGAACCTGAGGAGCTGGACTTTTCATCCATTGGTCACAGATTTCTATTTACGACGTGTTTTTCAGAGTTGAGCGATGTAGCCAATGACAGACACATCTGTTGAGTTCTGGAACGCGATAGCCAATCAGAATGGGTCGGAATCCCCTCGCCGCTCAAAACGTCACAATTTGGTCAGTTTTGAGTTCTGCCCGCTGGCAAATAATCTTATTATAACAAAGAAAGTGTTAATGCGATGTAAATAAGTTATTAATTATGCAGGGTAGAGCTTCACTGACTACAAAGGAACTCTGAAAGATCGCGAGGAACTGAAGTGAGAAACAACTGCATGGGTAAGTGCAATTTGTGAGCTTTCTTGGATATATTCTGTTTAAAATGTGAAGCAATTCACTCATGATTTTACTCTCCAACCTTTGTAACGTTAACAGTAATCTTTTTTATTTAAATTAAGATTTATACATAACCTAAAAGCTAAATACATAATGTTTGTCTTTAAAGTTGTCCAAATGAAGCTCTTAGCACTGCAAAGGAATTTTAATAGATACGATTTATGAAATAATAAATGCAAATGTTTTTTAATTATATTTCTATTTAGGTTTAATTTTGATAATTTTATTAAATTGTATTTATTTTTATATATTTTTTTTAAGTCTAGAGCAGGCACAACAAAGCAAAGTGTTTTCTAATAGTTTTAGTTAGTAGCTACACTAGTCGAATAAACTTCAAATAAAACAATGTATAAGTGTATAGAAGGTGTATCCTCATTTACACAGCTGTGTGTGTGTCAGCTTTCTGAAAATGTCAGAAAAAGAACAGCAAAAGCTCCTAAAGCTACGTTTCTGAGATACAGTATTTGATTTGACGTAAATAAAAACAAGGCTCTGAGGGACAGAATTACAAGCCTTTCGATGGGTTTCGATGATTCTTGTAGTAAACTGCTCAGGGAAGAACACACTGAAAATGTCTTAAAGAAGGCCAAAAACTTTCATTAGTATCTTATTCTACTCTGTGCACATTTATCGTATTCTGTTAAATTATACATGCATGAAATAGTCAGTATGCTGGTGTGCTGTTGGGTGTTCCCTGGATGGAGAGCGGGATGAAATGAAGGGCTGATATTAGGAAGCAGTTAATTTCCAGCGTGGTGTGTGTCAGAGGCGAGATGGAGGTGAAATGAAGGATCGCTGGCTCTGATAGTGTGTGTCAGACTCGGTTTGATCCGTCACTGCTGCAGTACAACAACAGCTGAAACAAAACCAGCACTCTGTGTGTGTGTGTGTTTGCTCTGGATTGATCACTCAATTATGTTTGCATTTCATTTGCTCTGATTATACCATTACAACTGAGTCGTTTTCGAGTCGTGTTTATTCCCGTGTCTTGTGTTTGTTTGTCTCAGTGCTGATAAGGCCAGGAGCCAATTCACTACTGACTGTATTTTTTAATTAAGTTACTCATTTTGATGCCAGAAAAATGGTTTTGTGTGAAAATATGACAACAGCAATTTATTTTGGTTAGCGATAATTATCGCAGATAATTCTTCAGTTTCATAGCGTTTGCATGCTTCGCTGAGTTTAATCAAAACAACAAAACCCACTTCCGTCGCTAACCATGTTTAATTAGCAGTGTTGCCTGTTTTGCTAGTTTGATGAATGAATGTTAGTTCCTACAGGTGTAAAACTTTCTAATGCTGAGGAAGACCATGGGGCAAGTGATGATGATTTCACTGAATGTCTTTATAATTACGTTTATATAGTTTTTAAATGTAGTTGTATTGCAACACAGTCTCACTCCATCTCGTCACATTTTGACGCTTGGTCAAGACCCTTTTGCGTCGCTTTTTGAAGCTCAAGGTACCCCTTTTTAGTCACTTTTTGGCGTGAAGGGTCATCCATTGCTTTCAGTTGTTTGGCTTAATATAATGGTTTGCATGCATATATGAATTTATTATATAATTTTTTACTTTTATTGGAGCACCAAACCCACCCACTTATGAACAATATAAACACACACAGGTAAATGCAGTTTTTTATTGCACAAACTAATCCTAAACAAGCAGTATAAATACATTACAAACAAGTCGTGTCACATTCCAAGTCTTTTGAAGCCATACGAAGTGTTTATGTGAAGAAGAGAGAAAAACACAAGGTTTTAATCACTAAAAATGATCCCGCTACATTCATGTGCTGTCATCTCGTAGCATGACTCAATCGGTACATTATGACGGTGGTTGTGGTTGTATCTGCCTGCTATGTCTTGTGTTTTATTGAAAGACGGTAGATATATGAGCAGGGTTTGGGTTATGTGCTCATAAATGTGTAAATAATATTATTTAAATGAAACTGTTTTGACTGTTTACATAGAAAAATCAAACCCCTACATATATGCAATAATGCCAATGTTTTTAGACAATATATGTTTTAATTATGACGATAAAATGTAAAAATATTGCGCTGGCGTATTGACGCTAAGAGTTTTCTATTTAAAACGATGGAGGACCCTTCACCCTTGAGCTTCAAAAAGCGACGCAAAAGGGTCTTGACCGAGCTTCAAAATGTGACGAATTGGAGTGAGACTGTGTTGCGGTAAAAAGTAGAGTTTATTGAACAGTCTTAGTTGCGTATGTCACAATGTTCACACTTCGTCTGACCAGCACACATTCAACATGTACTGTTATACCAAAACTGCTTCACAGAAACATTAACCCCCCCTAAACCTTGGGCTTCCATAAACATTTCCCTTTTTCTATGTCTATTCATACAGACAGAACAGCTCATGAAACCCCACAAGCATGCCACTGAAGAACAATAACATTTATAAGAAGTATAAAATATAGAAACATAATACATAAATAAATAAATCAAATGATAAAAATAATCAAATAATAAACCATATTAATGACTAATGGTCTTAAAATGATTATGTAAACAAACAAATTAAAAACAAGAACATAAAACCACAATACAGTTTGCATGTGAGTAATTCTGCTTTAAAGATAGAGATAAATTACATTTTATGATATATTTACATAAAAATATATATTTTTAATTAATAATATTTCATAATATTCCTGATTTTCTTCTATTTGTTATCAATTAAATGCAGCCTCGATGAGCAAAAGAGACTTTTACATTAAACATTAAAAACCATGCCAAAAGATTTGTCTGTAGTGTCAAATAATTTTTATGTTACTTGTTTGACCAAGAAGCTTGTGCAAAGACTCACTAGAACGAGAGATTTTAATAGGTCTAGTATCTGTCATTAAGTCAGCTCTTTTAAATTCACTTCTATTTTAAATTAAATGCTTAATTCCTCTAAATTTCCAACTATAATGAATATATATAATTTGAAAAACAAATAGACTTTGTAAACAAGGTTAACATCAGTTACAGTACAAAGTTAATGTGTACTGAACTTAAAAGTCAGACCCCAATTAAATTCACTTAAAACGGGCGTCTGATTTGTGTGCGAGGGAAAATCCAGTGTTTTTGTTGGCTCTTCCAGTTATAACTTATTTCCTGTATGTACCAGATATATTGCAGCACTTCTGTTCTTGGATATACGCTCTATACTTAGTAAGAATGAGCCTTTTAGCCTCTTTATGTTGATGTTGCTGGTTCATCAGTATTCTGTGTTATCCGTGCCGGACGGACAGCACAACAGATTGTGGGAGAAATGTGGAATTCCCCTCCCGCGCCTCAGCTCTAGGCGTTTCCACCTCCTCATAGTGAATCATCAACCCATTTTACAACCAAATCAACACCGTGACCATTGACCATTCACTGTGTGCCTGCATGAATGAGCATCCTGTTCGCTCGTAGATCGTAGACGCTGAAACGTTCCTCTTGAAGGTGTCTCACGTCACTTTCACCGAGTATAAAGAGTGCGGGTTACGGAGTCGGGTTACAGACACACCTGTGTTCACGTTTCCACTTTCAAACATTAAACAGACGAAAGGTGTGCGAGATTTCCTAAAGCCAGCAGTCTAGCTGTACGTGTCCAATTTGTCTTTTACGCTTCAAATGAGTGTCACATCAGCGTGAAGGTCATCGGTAGTTGTTTCCATCGGGCCTATTTACCAGTGGATCATTTATCTGCAAGGAGTGAATGCCAGCAGGGCGCGTACTTAAAAATTGGTTCATAAATAGGCTTTATTTTCTTTATGCAAAACATATGGACATGAGCAGGGCAGCTGGTCTATTTGAATGATGCTTATATGACTAGACTAGATGGAGAATAGGACTGTCACGAAATCAGATTTCCACTATAAAATGATCCTGGCCAATAGAATTCACGATAACTATATTATCGAAATAACTATTGAAATTGGAAGAGAAAAAAAACCCAATTGTAGTACAATTTTAAAACCTTTACGTCATGTCATTTGTAACCAATACTTGGGACAATGTGATATTTCAGTTTTTTAATAAGTCTGCAAAAATGTCAACAATTCTATGTTTTTCTGTCAATATGAGGTGCTGTGTCGACATTAATGAGGACTTAAATTAATTTAATAAAATAAATTATTATTATATGGCTGCAATATAACAAAGAGTGAAAAATTTAAAGGGGGTCTGAATACTTTCGTACCCACTGTATATATATGTGTGTATATACAGTATAGAGAGAAACAGACATCATGGAAATTTATAAATGTAGAGCCAATAGGATTGCATAAATAAATATGCTAGATTAACCCCCTTTGAGACTCTATGGGGCAGTTTCCCGAACAGGGTTCAAGACTAGCCCAATATCAATTTAACACAAGCAGTTGTTTTATCCTATATCAATGTTACCGAGGCTTTTAAATCCCGTCACACAGCGAAAGGCCAGCAAACGTGTGTGTGTCACCCTGACGTTCACCTTCCTCTGCTTCCCGCTCATGGCGCCGCTGCTGACTCATTGGTTTTCTTCATCCGGCTGCTGTGCTGATTCATCTCTTCTGCCGCCGCTGCAGTGTGGCTCAGTGAGAGCGAGCGGGTTTTTCCTGTTGTATGACAGCGCAGCTTGACCCAGAGCACACAGCTGCTGTCACGGGTGCTTTGGCTTTACTGCAGGCTCTTTTAGACATTATACATGTCAATATATTCTCTTTTAAAAGATTAAAGTGAATTGAAATGGACTGAAGTGAATCAGATGTGAAATTATAGTATGAGATATCCTAATTATGGTGAAAAAAAGGCAATGAACTCAATGTTGATTAATGTTCTAGCACCCCACAAAAAATCTGTGCCAATATTTGCCAAATCAAAACGTTTTAGGTACCTTTTCTATTGCCAGAAAAACAGTGCAAATATATCATGAATATTGGAAACATCTACTGAATTCAAAATTGCTAGTTAAGGAAATTACTATAGTTATAGTGAAGTCAAAAAAACTAATTGGAGTTCATTTTCAATTTTCAAACTATTAGATACTATTACTATCATTGCGAAACGTTTTTCTACTTGATGTGATGTCGGGGAAACTTACGAAAATGAAGATTATAGTAAATAAAACTCACCATGGTAATGGAAAACTATATTATGAAGTGCCTTTCAAACGTGTAACCCAGTAGGTACAGATTTCCCTTAAACAATAAATCTAAATCAGTTCAGAGCAAGCTCATCATCATCGGCTTCACAAAGTGTGGAGTTGTTTCTGTTGTAAACAGTGGATCGGTAACCTCCAAACCTGCCATCTCTGTGAACTCTTCAGCCAACCGTTGAGTCTGTGACAGATACGGGCTTCTCCATATACGGTCACATGAAGCCATGGCAGTTTGTGTTCGTTTACTGCTTATATAAACACTGAGCTTCATTGGTGCAAAGAGACCTGAAAAAAGCCGGAGGAATTTGAAGGAGGGCAGGATGAATTCCTGGACATGTTGAGCCTGGAATGTTTTCCTTCATCCACAAAACCCTGAATCTGAAAGAAATCGCTCCACGTTTATTAATCATGTGCTGCAAGTGTGAAGCCCTTTTATTAAAAATGTAAATATATTGATTAATAATCTGCTGTTTGATTCCTCGTAGGTGATTCGTATGACGTGTGTGCCATTTGTTTAGATGAGTACGAGGAGGGCGACAAGCTGCGGGTTCTTCCCTGCTCACACGGTGAGTTTCTATCTCGTCCTGCCTTTAATCAGCAAACCATACAATTAGGTAGTTAGTTTGCTCAAAACATTTAGCTACCAAATCAGTATTAAATATTTCAGATTCAAAATATATGTACAAATGTTACAACTAAAGATAGCGTTGTCAACTACTATCAACATGCAATTTGTTGAAAAGTATTAATAGTATTACTAAACTAAATTATAAAATAAAACATTAAATAATGTAACATGACAGAAATAAATGAATAAAAAACTAAAATAATAAAAACATTTTAAAATAAATTACATTTAATAAATTAATAATTAAAATTTAATGTGTAAATGTTTATTATATTAATTTAAATAACAAATTTACTTTTATATGTATAAATGTTTATATATGTATATATATGTTTATATGTATAAAAGTGTACACTTTATATTTATGTGAGCCAGTTTTAAGATGCATTTCAATTAAAATTAAATCAAATTTTTGTTGCTAATAAATGAAGGCATATAAGGATAAAAAAAAAAAAAACATCTACTGATAATTGGGTTTAAATGATATTTAAATATGAACACTTTTAATATGCAAAACAATACTTGGGGGGTACACTATTTTTGTTTTTAAGGTGCAAGTCTAATGTCTTATTAAAATGAAAGCATTTTTTTTTTTACTAATAAATAATAAATAAGGCCATAAGGTTTTTTTTTCATAATTTTAAGGAAAAACACAAATAGCATTGACATGCAGAATAATAATTCATACAACTTAAATCCAATTATCATTATATATTTATTTAAATATGGATACATTTTTAAAATGTAAAAAATGCTTAGGGTATACTTTATACTTGTCAGATTTAAGACTAATCATCAAAGTTAGAGCAGTTTTTGCTAATAGTAATTAAAAAAAAATCTAAATTAATGCATGCTAGGGAATTTTTTTTTTATATAAATTTGAAGAAACGACTCATTAAAGTCCAAAATAGAATTTTAGATATTTGAATATAAATAAATACTTTTAATATGCACATACATATGCACTTAATGTGCACTGTATAGTCATGGGAGGTCATGTTTTATTATACATACCACTTTTATTTAGTTGAATTTGAATAAATCGATAAGCTTTGTCACACTGTGTGATGCTAACTCTCTCTGCACAATCATCAGCCTATCACTGCAAGTGTGTTGACCCATGGTTGACCAAAACCAAGAAGACCTGCCCCGTGTGCAAGCAGAAGGTCGTGCCATCTGACGGCGACTCCGACTCAGAGTCTGAGTCGGGCGATAGCGGCGGCGAGGACAACGAAGTGTCGGAAAACACGCCCCTGCTGCGCTCTCTGGCCTCCACCAGCGCCCATTCCTTCGGCACCATGTCCGGCTCGCTGTCCCATCCCGACGCCGAGTCCTCGGATTATGACGAGCGCAGCGACACCACCGACAGCGAGGAGGAGGTCACGGTGGAGACCGTCGTCGTACAGCTGCAGCAGGGCCATCCCGACAACATGGAGGCCAGCGCTTGAGCCGCTAGTCCAACTCGAACTCTCAACGAGATCCAAATATACGTTTCACCGTCACTCGCAGTTTATTGTCACAAATCTGTTTAACGTTCAGCAATACTATGCAGCGAAATGAAATTGTGAATTGTGCGAATTTTGCCAACTTGGTGAAACGTCGCCTTTGGGAATGTCGTTAGCGCTTGCTGCCAAACTCATCTCAGACCTGTATCCGATCACGACCAACTGCATGTTTTATACACGTTAAGACTTTATTAGCGACACTGACGTCACCGTTTTACTTTTGATCATTAACAGCGGAGCCGTTCTAAACACCAGTCACTCAAGTGATCTTGGAAGTGTAGTTAGGTAATAACACATCATTTATATACTGTAAGTAGGGAGTGAGTCGAGTCGAAGGGGTTTTTTGATAACACAATGTGAACTGTTAACGATGTCTGGTTGCCTTTTAATGTTGCTTTGATGTAAATATACTTTTCTGCTCACCCTTGTTTCTAGGTAGTCTATATTCATTTCTCTTCATGAATAAAATACTACACCTTTTGCTGTTTGTGTGTGAATTTGTCATCTATGGATTGATTTTATGTAGTTGTTTTGACTACATAATTATATAAAACGCTATAATATGTATTCAGATATTTAGGGATACACTTATTTCTGTGAAATACAAAGCTAGAGTCAGTTTGAAATGTGCGTTCCGTCTCGGAATGGTGGAAAACACCGCAAACTGGATCAGAAAAAAACAAACAAACATTAAAACGTGGATAAACCAGTTCATTGATTTAAAGCGACTTGTCCGTTGCGCTTGTTCCTGTTGTGTCATCAATCTGGCAACCTACATAAGCGTTGAGCCTAAAGAGATACTGATTTTATATCTGGACTGCAGTGCCTATTTTAACTGCTAAATGGTCAGTGCACCTTATACATGAACCAAAGAGGACCTACATGAAAATTGTACACGCCTCTTTCATATTTTAACAAAGAAAAAGCCAATTTTCGTCCTTTTATATTTTGGGATTCTAAATTTCAAAAATTAGCGAATATTACATTTTTGTGTGCAACAAACAGTATGTGGTATTTTTTGTGCAATAAAAATAGGGTTTCAAAGCCCCTTAGTCAATGTAAATAAGAACATATGCAGTCTCCTGCCCCCACCCCAGTGAACACTTCATTTAGTAAAAAATGCTTTTGAAATTACAATAATTAGTTTATAAAACTAAAAAAAAAAAAAAAAGTAGAAGTTCTTTCAACATATATTCTGTTTCTCTTTACCAGGTGATTTTTGGTAAGTAATGCAGGTCTGATAGCCTAGAATGTTTATGTGACATGCACTTCTCCATTTTATGTGCAAAACAGGACAAATTACGTATAATAAAAAATATTTTTTTCAATTTTGCACAAAATGATCCCCCCCCCCCCCCCAAATAAACCGTGAAACACACAGTAAAGAAAACCAAAACGTGACTGGGTTGGAATAGATTTATTTAATCTGTTGTAAACAAGGTAGTGAAATTAATTCATGGCATTTCTGTTTTTACGCGTATGAAATCAGACTGTATTCAAGATGTATGAAAGAGTACAGGGGAAGAAAAGAAAAGAGTCACCTGTACAAATACCCCCACAAGGCCAGAACTTTAGCGGATACTAAAAACCCCTGAACAAAGAAGTGACAGAAGAATCATTCGTTTGAATCAATAACAACAGATTCTCTACATTATGGCACAGGATACACATTATGATTGGAGTGTCACACTTTAACATTTGGACTTGATGAAACATCAAGTTTTGACAGACAGTTGTATCGCTGACGACTCAAAGGCAATTTAATTCCACAGTCATGACAGTACGGGTTCAATTTGATTCAAGTGTTGACGTGAAGATCAGACGCTAGTGTTTTGTTGGTTAGCATTTATGGTAGTGCGGAAATAACCCAAGCGGTGAAAAAAAAATTGGTCCGACTGAATAAAAAAAAACAAACAAACAAACAAACTGATACCCACTGTCTGAAATGGCAGTCGTCTTGAAGAATCATTAAAAAAATAATTACATAAGCTGGCAAAGTAAGCGTGATGACGGAATGTCAATAAACATTCAACTGTGGGGTTTATGGTGAGGAAAAAATGCTACCTGCTGCTTATATATATATAAAAAAAAAAAAAAGAAAGTCACAGTAAAGCCAACTAAACAAGCCCTCAACTAAAAAAAAAAATACAATTAAATCGGTAGTGTTGCGTTTACAGATAGTGTTGTGTTTACAGACAGTGTTGACTCCTTTAAGTTGAAGAGAAACAACTAAATGGACATTTGTTAGAACAGACGCCATATTTAGCTTTAAACAAAACGCTAAATATGTCGTCCGGCCTAACTAGGGTTCATACGGTAGGCTTGTAGATATGCATACAGTCGACCGTTCCTAGATTGGACTTAGGAATGGGAATTTGAGTTGAGCTCAAGCCCTTGGTTAATCGATCAAACTCCCAAAAATGTTTTCACACTAGCTTTTGGTCTGAAGCGCGCCATGGGATCGTAGTGACTCAATAAACGGACATTAATGGGTAAGAAATGGGGTTTGCGTAGCACAAAATGGAAGCAAAGTTGAAAACCAATGGATGATGAAACCATCTAGAAGGGTTAGCTGAATGAGCAGCTAGGATTCGGAGGCGTCTTAATATCCAGCTTTCCTCAGGTAATCAGCCATGCTATACGCTTTCTTGTTGAGCAGCCCTCCATGTGTGCCTTCCTTGCCCATGACTAAAACCAAAACTGGAGTACACAAGGGGAAAACAACAAAAAAAAAAGAACAAAAGTCAACAAACTTGAGGGGGAGAAAATAAATGACATTCCCAACTTAAAAGCGATGCAATTGTGGACAAGATGCATTACCCTTCCTTGCCATTAAGATGTCCAAAAACCTTACATGTGTTTTAAGGGGAATAAAAAATAATTAAAAAAAAAATCTTCACAGCTTATTTTTAGGAACGTAGGTGACTTTATCTCCCTAACTTTTACTACTTGATCAAAAAGAAGAAGAAGAAAAAAAAAAAAAAACTCTAGAACCCTGAATCTCTTAAGTATTTTGCCATTGAATATGCCTTCTTATTCAGGCCGCCGCCGTGGACCCCTTCTTTGCCCATTACAAGAACCAAGACTGAAAGAAAAAGACAGAGAGAGGAAGTTAAGAGGACAGGAAAATCCCAGCTCTGGAAAAAAGCCAAACCAAGATCAACGAGGCCAGATAGGACCGAATAAAAAGCAGAAAGAGTTTGAGATAGCATGCATGCAGAAGGAAAGGAAATACCTTTATTTAGCTACTCACTAGAACACTTTAATAACTAATTACAGCCTGGCTTTTAAGGAGTTATGTGCTATTTTTGTGTTACCAATTTCAGATTTACATACTACTTAAAAAAATAAATGATAATAATAATAATAAATAAAAAAAAAGATATATATATCTCAAAAACATGTTTTGACTAGTATAAACTATACACTGAATCAGATGTTATGCAATTCAAATATATGTCTCTCAGGTAATGCTTCTTAATTTTATAAATACTCTTAATAAGTAATGGTTGGCGATTGGCCGCTGATTTATAAAAAATTAATGCGCATCTGAGTTAGTAACGCAACACTAATTTATCGTTCATTATCCTGCTTATACCAATTACCAAATTTTCTCTCAATACATGTTTCATCCCTGACTCACACAATGCTTTTCTGCACATCTTGCCTTAGTGAAGATATTGAAAAGTAAAAGGTTTGTTATTTTTACGCTTGTTTTTGTCTGGTTCTTTCGCCGTTGCAGGCCGTAGGTCTCTCGGAAATAATTTGGCAACGTAAACAGGAAATGTAATGCAATTAAATCACATTTCGACACCTTATAAATGTTAGTCAGAATCGAGCAGTAAACAAAGCTGTAGTAGTATACTAAACCTTACAATAAATGTCACCAAGCAATGAGCAAACAATTAGTATATTCATCTGGAGATATAGATTTCATTTTCCGAAATAGATTGTAGCTTGAGATTCATTCTAATCAAGCAGGAAAAGCAATACATGCCGTTAGCTATAAGAAAGAGATTCATAAAGGAACACTTCATTTCAGGAAATCCTCACATTTACAGAGCGACAGATGTGTGTGAGAGCAGCAGGAACACACATGCATGTGAGAGGGAATGTACCTCAACAGGTCCCAGAAACTTCCTGAATACCTGAGCTCAAGTCTTGTGATCGCTCTAAAAAACACTCGCTAATATAAAACGCTGCTTTGCAAAAAATAAATAAATGGCATAGAAAACCTATGTTGGTAAAAGCCAATGTTGAGGGCATGTTTCAGGCACAATTCTGATTTTTCAATCTTCTACAATATAAAATAATATAGTATATGAAAAGTTTGTTCGCAAAAAACAGAACTGTATTCCTAGAATCAACATTATTTCTGCTTCCAGAAAATGGAATTGAAAAGAATCAAGATACATGCGTTTCATTTACACAAGTGTCACACAGGAAAGATATTCCTAGATATCTACATTAAACGGTTGGGGTGAATTATTCCTTTAAGTTTTACTAACTAACATTATTTGGGATTCAATAAAAATGAACTAGTACCTTTGGTTGCTTTGCCAACACCGATGTTGTAAGTGGGCTCTCCTCCTTGACTCTTCGTCCTTATGTCCATTGTCCAATCACCGTCGTTTACGAGGCTGTCTCGGATAACTGAGCACTTCTTTGAACCTAAGGTCATGCCGTTGGTGAAAAAACTTTGTCGGTCATTTCCTACTAGGACGTCAATTTCTGTGGGCTGGTGTTAAGAAAAATAAAACAATATTAAATGTGGAACTGTATCTTTTTGTCTAGTCCTATACATTTGAATATGGATTAATGAACAGCCAAATGCATGCAGGTAGATGGTTAGAGGAGCCTGATCATTCATTTCAGATAAATTAACGATACAAAGTTGTAGAAATGTCATCATGCACTTTGAACACCGTAAGAACGCAACAAAGAGAGTTAAATATATAGTGGGCTAGTCAGTTATAACTAGCAGTTTTTGAGCACAAGACAAATTACCAGCTGTTGAACACAACTGCCCAAGACAAGACTTTAACCTATTAGTGTGATAAAAACTGCCTGACTACTCATGTGGTGGTGTTAAAGCTGCAGTCATGTCAATGAAATATTGGCAAAATACCACAAATAATAATAATATACATTGTCAATGGTGACATTGTTTTAGTGACATACAAATGAACACTTTCTAACAAAGAAGCTTTCTGTAGTTCAACAATTTGGCCCCTGTTGAAATAACCTGATTTCGCCTACAAATCATGTGAAAATTAGTACAATTTAAAGGGGGGAAAAAAGGTCTGTTTCCAATGAAGCAATGACTAAATTATTCCTTTAAACCAATCAGCTTTTGGTCATTCAATACGGCGAATTTGCATGACCAACTTGAACGCATTACAAAAATCTATGTAGTATGCAAACAGTGCATACTAATATAGAAATGGCTTGATCTCACTCAGACAGTTTTTGTGACTAACAATGAAATGTCAAATTAGTTCAATTTTGCTTAAAATAAAAAGGTCTACTGCTGCGATGTTTTCAACTTCTGTCACGAATTAGCCTTCTACTGGTCATTACAATGAGCATATAACCGTTGAAACGACTGGACTTTGCGCAAAGGGTAAACGATAAATGCGTAACTTATTTTCAAAGAACTATAACTTAATTTATCAAATTTAAATTAGCAATTTTTAAAGCAGATTTCAAACCAAACAGCTTTTTGTTGATCAGTGCAACGAATGAAAAATATTTGCGTTTAGAAAGTTCAGCGAAAAATTCACAAATATGCAGATTCACACTGAAAGATTGGATTTCATCCACAAAAGTCTTTTAGCTTTGCGCAAGATTCACAAAACGTGCAGACTGGGTACTGAAATGTTTGGATTTCGTCCACTAAAATTTCACGGAGCAATGAAAACCTTTTTACATAAACAAAAAAAAAAAAACTAAATTTACATTCAACTTGAAACTAAAGATAGTTGGTTAAACAAGAAAAACCTCTGAACCCCTATACAAAATGTGTGAGGCACATTTTGTTGAAAGATTAGCATGCACGTACTGGATTTATGTACCCAGGTCACATACGCGCATTCAATTTTGCAAGTGTCGCAATCGCTGTTGTGGCCCCGGGCCATTATTTCACAATCCAAATTCCAATGTCAACTTGTTTTAAATGGGTAAAAAGATACTTTTTTTTTTAACTTTATTTACAGTCATATCTGGATAAAAATTGTTCGTTTTATTTAAACACAGTTGTCAACCGCCCATATTTGCGTATACTCTTAAATGGAGAAAGCTATACTTTAAAAAGAAGTTACTTGACTGAACGCATGTCTTAAAACAAAAACAAAGTATATTTTGGGTTTAAAGCAAAATTCCCCAAATCACACGGGTTTCTTTTGAAATTACTTAATTTTTTGACTTCGAAAAATTGGCTCCAGGAAATGTTAGTCAGCTAGTCACTGGATAACCAGACAGCTAATCAATTCTGACTAACAGTCTTCCCAAAACAATAAAAACATTATAGATAGTCACACTGCTAAACTACAGCCCAATGTTTGATCATTAAACGGCTTATTTTTAGATTACTCCGCAATTTTCAAAGCATATTTCTGGAGCATGATAAAAGCATAGCTGAGTGGATGTCTTTTGTACCGGCGTCCTTAAAAGGAGGAACTTCTACAGCACAACGTATCTGGGAATCAATCTGCCTAACCCTCGAACTGGAATGCAGTAATCACACTAAACAACGGTTCAAGCCTGCACTGATCAAGCCTGAACGTGCAGCTTTCTTATTCGTTTCATTGTTATGTAGACTGGCTTTGTTTGTACTGGCCCACTATTTATCTACCGAGTCCTTTTTCCCCCTAAGGCCAAACCACATAAAACTAAAAGCAGCTACTCTTCGGTGAGAATCAGCGAGCTGATGCCATTTCCAGTAAGGTCTGGAGGCGCTTGCATGGCGAAGCCTTTTTGAACTCATTGCTTTCTCTAGCAGGAAGCTAAGGGGAAAAACCTCCTGCTTTTACGGTCAGTCCAAACCCATACGACTGACAGAAGCTGCCAAACTTAAACATTACTACTCTCAACAACATTTTTTTGCTAATGGAATATATTTTAAAACTGAATTCACAAAAGAAGTGCATGACTACGGTTACCGTAATTTCCAAATACTTCGAGTCGTTAAAAAACCTGTACGAGTTTCTTTTGTCTGTATTTGCACAAATGTGAGTAACCAAAAAGTTGACGGTAGCCAATGACTTCCATTGTATGAAAAAAAAAAAAAAGGATGTGCCAATCCTTTTTTTTGGTGTTCAACAAAGAAAAACTGGAAGAACCTGAATCTGTAAATTCTGAACATTTTCATTTTTAGGTGAACTATCCCTTTAAATATGCAAGTTGTTTATCTATTTTGCTGTAGGCAAGCTCAGGAAAAAATAAATAATAAAAATAAAAAATAAATAAAAAAGTACCTACAAGTCCACCTTTCTTCTGTAGAACAAAATGGCATTCGGATAAAGGTGTTAGTTTTTTTGTTCATACAATAAATCACATCTACAGGTATGAAAGAACATGTTGTGAACATAATGTTGGGTGAACTATCCCTATAAACCTGTTAATAGAATGTTTATCCTACATATCGCAAAAGTAAACATACAAACGCAGCACATTGACCTGCGAAAAAATAAAGGTCGGTGTGAGAAATAAGTCTGTTAGATTTATTAGCACCCGTTTATGGAGCGCCATCTTGGACAACGGGAAGAGGGCGTGGGCTACGAATGCCCCGTATTCTGGAATGACGTTACGCACATTCCGCGGCTGAATGACGCGTATTTTTACGTACGTAACAGGTTTACGTAGTCTGGTGATTTTCGAATCTGTTTTCTTTAAGATTGAAACTCTGAAGCATTTGCGCCACCTTAACCCGGTCTTTAACACTCGACGCTTTAGTTTTAACATCACTAACATGATTTTCGCCAAACAACCAGGTAACCTAGATGTTCTTAGTGACAGACTTAGCCCAAAATAAATAAAGACGCTCTCATTTTGGGCGAGTAAAACGTTCTTTTTTTGTTTGTTTAGTCAGCTAGCGTCGTGCTGGCTTTTATTCCCATTCAGGCCCTGGATTTCTAATAAACTGACAGGTTGATCGAAACCCTGGCTGTGTCCTAAACCCTCGGGAGTCTCCTACGAAGACAGCACTTCAGCATTTTGGCGCGTTTTACACCAAAGCGTTTAAAATCCCACTTTGCTTTACACGAGGTAAATTAAACCTCGCCTTTTGCACAGGGATTCACATTTAGGTGCTAATTTCAAATTGATCCTGGTTTAAAGCGGCACTCCGACTCCGCGCCTGTACGGACCAAACACGCGGTCTAGATAGGCAGCATACTAGTTATTGAAACACAGACACAGTTTTCAGTCCTCCACTAAAGGCAGCATAAAGAGTGCAGTTAATTACGTTGATTTACCGTGATGTTTGCGAATGTGCCCCCCTCCGTCGATGCCCACACGTATTTAGAGTCCGAGCTGCACCCAACAATGGCGCAGTCCTGGCAGCTGCCATCCGACATCAGGTTATCCACATAGCTCTGCCATGACATGTTTGCCTTCGGCTTTCAAACGCTCGCAAGCTATCCTTAAAAAGACGGGACTGACAGTTTCGTGCGTCCTCAGTGCGCGGTTACCGTATATTTGGATGTCCCGCACGCCCCCTTCTCTAATGAGAGTTTGAGCAGTAGAGAGTCCCGGCTGAAAGGAGACTCTGGGTGTAGTCCCTCAAATATCCCTCCGCGCAGGCTCGCTCAGGCTGCGATCCATTAGGACAAAGCCGCACGCGCGGATTAATACGAGTTCTGATTGGACGGTGTGCCTTAAGAAGCCACGTTTTGTATGACAAAGTTAGTTGATTGATGTGTGCAGTATATGTATGAAACAACAATACATTTTTACCCACGATGCTGGGACTACTATTTAAATTTACTTTTGCTTTGTACCGCATATTTAACTTCGCTTTCAGGACCAATAGTTTAGATCAAAAGCAGTTTTCAAAGAACTGGTTTTGTCACATGGCAAAAAAAAAAATTCCAGCTGTGACCTAGTGTTGGCCTTTCTCTGAAGCGGTTTTCTCTATTTTTTTTTCTTCCATTTTGTAGATCCTGAACTTAGCCTTTTTCTTTTCGCTCCTCAGTTCTCGTGATAGCAGTGATTCAAATTAACTGCAACACAAAGTCTAAAAGTCAGTGATATTTGGGGGTCAGATCAAATAACAATTGATTAAATTTCAGATTAGCATCAAAGTAGGGAAATAAGGTATCTGGGCAGGCCCTTCACAGCGCATGCGCAACTTCACAGTGTTGCCAAGTCCGCGGTGTTTGTCGCTGTATTTTTAAGTTGCAATTGTGCGGTCTTTTTTTTGAAAACCTGGCAACCCATGCGCTGTAAGGAGGAAACAAGGGAACTGAATTTCACGGATCACAGGTGCATTTTGGAGGTTATTAACATCAAATATGCTTCTGTTTGTATGTTACATATAAATGAAACCTGATAAAATACATTTGTCAGTTTGACAACATTGGATTTGTTGTTTGTCACCACATAAATCATAGCCTCTTCCGACCTCTTGTGGACAAATCACGTAATGCCATGAAAAAAATCATATTCATAATGTGACACAAATTCATTGTCAAGACTTAATGCTGCATAAAAGTCAGATTAAATTATGCATGCTCTCAGCCTCTAGTATAGTAGTAGATGTAACTGTTGTGTAAATGTGTTTATTCCAACTTTGAGCAGCATTAATTTGTCTGCGTAAAGACTCCTCTTCAGACGTCAGAAAATAAATCACTTTATTTCTATGTACATACACTTGATACATAGATATTTATTAATTAATTTTTGGATATTACTGGCTCGCTCAAAAACAGTGCCCGCGTTATAAGTACAGCTAAAGCAGCATCCAAGAGACTTCCAATACAGCCCTTGCAGCCCTCTCTCGCAGAAGTGTGCACATATTTTGGACCAAATATTTACAAAAGTGACGGTAGAAAATACAAAACGCAGTAATTTCCCAGAAGCTTGAGCATGCAGTGCAAATATTTACAAAGCAGGCTAGCTGAGATGTTACAGATTTGTGTCACTCGTATTAACAGGCCTCTTAACGAAAGCACGTTTTGTTCAGTGGCGATTAAGTTACACAAAACATGCTTGAATTATCTAGTATTGAACAATTTCTCCAAGTACAAAATGATGCCCGATTGCATCCATGCTGCGCTGACGACCTCTTGTGGATTAGGTTTGTATTGATGCAGCATAGTGCTGTTTTTATCAAAATAGAAGCCCAAAATAGTTTACGAAAGAGCAAACATTTTACATGTAGAATAAGGTATCCGTAAACTATACCAACCACTGACAGCTATTAAAAAATATAATATTGTATTTTTAAAAATTCATATAATGGGATTTTTCATGAATAGATTTGCACAGCATTAATTGTGCAATAAATGCATACATGTGATTAACACTTGAGAAGACGTGCATAGCTAAAGCGGACAACTTCAAGAATTGTTTTGTTCCTTTGAACTAGTTTTTAATAAATCACTATCTTTTTCAAGTATGGAATTACTCTTTGCATGTCAGTTCATTGAACCTTTCCAAAGATACTTTTATTGTAATTTTACGCTTGCACCGACACTGTTTTCAGGTCAGTCTATGAAACTGGAGACCTGGAATCAAGATGCGACTTGACTTAGGAAATGAGCAAGGTAAACCCTAGAAAGGTTTTTTATTAAACTAACCCGAAGCAAAATCATCAAAAGACATCTGAGATATGGAAAGGCATGCAGTTTGATTTGGGAAAAGTAACTTGCTTGTTTAAAAAAAACAAAAAAAAACAAGTAATGTGTTACTTTTCTAGTTACTTGGAAAAGTAATCTCATTACATACCACGTTACCTCCAACATTGTTCACACTTCGTTCAAAAGTTTATTCTACTGACAGATCTCAGATATCCAGCTTAGTATTATTTTAAAGTCCAGATTTACCTACTTTGGCTCCTCCAAGCCAGAATGAACTTGACTGTTCTCAGAAACTCTCCCACTCTCTCAAAAAAAGCAACTTCTCGTTTAGATTTTAAATTTAGAGAAATACCCTCAAACCCTTTTTTTATATCTCAGAGAAGCTGTATGAACTGGACGAAACCGCAGAGCGTGTTCACACAGCGTCCAGTCCGTAAAAACAAAACAAAAATGTCCCTATGTCTGGACATGACAAATAGCACCTGTCTTCAGATGATTGATTCAAAGTATTTTAAAATGCAAACTGCTTTTAGTACTTGGACACATAAATGCAGCCAGCTAAAATAACAAGCGTGTCCCATTCACCACGCGGGACCGGGGCAAATACAATAAACAACCATATGTTGTGTAACTTCTGAGTGACACTCTGAATTCCGAAGGGACTTTTGTTGATGCTTTGCCTTAAAACTGTAGGCCTGATAATCTCTTTCAGCGTCTACTATTACTAAATCAACCCATATTTAGAAAGCTGCATCAGAGTTTTCTACTGTAAAAAGTATTTCTTTCAGTATGTAGTGCACTTTTCGCTGCTGTTTGGATTGGGCGAACTCAAAAGCAAAACAAACACAGCCTCCCTTACTTATTGGAATAGACTCATGCCTAAAATAATGAGCTAAACTAATAAACAAACTCCAGCAAAGATGTTTCTGTCTACACTAGCTGCATTCCTTCTCGCCCCCTGCGTGAACTTTTTCCGAAAGGCTAAACAAAGAAGAATCTGTGTTTTGTAACATGATTTTGCTAGAAACACTTGAAATATGACTAGGCAAAAAATTAACAAAATAAATTGTTATGCATTAAGTAAAGAAATATTAGAAGAACTTCAGTAGAACATATATATATATAATATTTTGTTAAAATGCCTGTTAAAGGTGGCAAGCCTGTTCAGTATTATACAGTCATAACTGTTTTCAACATAAAACTATTTGGTTGTGTCCAGTCTCCAGAAAATTTACCTAAAACCACTTGAAAAATCCCCTCGTCTAAAATAGCTAACAAGCAGTAATTTACCATTTGGCAACAAGAACAAAGGTTGAAAACTAAGATATGTAAATAAAGCAGCTGTGTAATATTAATAATATAGTATAATTGTTGTGGGGAAATAAATATTAATTTTTTATTAATTTAGCAGACAAATTTTCTTTTTCCCGAAGTAACTTACAAATGAGAGAAATCCAAATCGACAAAAGAGCAATATAGCAAGTTTTCTTATTATTATATAATAAATAATAAAAAAAATAGATAGCGTTAGTGGCCTTTTTTGTTTAAATTGTTAATTGTATAATAAATAAATAATATACAAAAAGTATAGAAAAGCTAATGTTAGTTTTGTAAATAAATAGAGTGTAAGTCAATAAAAGGGGCATTAAAAAAAATAAAAACACCACCACGAATAATGTGTAGTGGTTGGTATTCTCGACTGAGTTACGTACGCTTGTGTGCAGTCCATCAATAGAGCAGCGTGCGTGTTACGTAGCCATCTTGTGTAGAGCAAAGGAAGCAAAGCCGTTAGCTCGAGATTTGGACTGACAGCAAACAGACCGACAAACAAACAAACCGTCCTTCTGCTCCCGACAGACTGCGTTAACGTCAGGAAGGGACAGCAAACATGCGTTACGACGTGTCAAGATGTCTACCCGATGTGTTTCGCGGAGGATTTGTGCTTTTGAATACGGCAGAGAGCTAAAAACTGACGGCGCCTCAGAGTCGCGCGAGTCCAGCGACTGGAGAGTTTCAACTGCGAGAGCGGCTTGAGGGAAACTCTCACTCCGGGACATGGCCTTCGTTTAGGCCACGGAAAAGAAACACACGGGCTCGGAAGGATTAAACACAGCTGCGATAAAGCTGTCGTTGTGTTTGGAGCTTCGGGAGTTCCAGTTTAAAGGATTTAAAAGGACTAAAAAAGGCGCGATGAGGACGGAGCTCTGAGGGAGTCTTGCGTTAGCGTGACGCTAACTGAAAATTATAGGACGTATTTTCATAAACATTGCGTTGCTACTTTAACATTGGAGTGCGCTGCACTCTTGTCGTGCTGAGATACACTTAAAGCTGTCAAAATGTCCAAAATGCCATCGAAAAAGAAGAGCTGTTTTCAGATCACCAGCGTAACGCAGGCTGCGCAGGTGGCAGCCAACAGCAACACAGATGACACAGAGAGTTTAGACGACCCAGACGAGCCCAGGACTGAGGACATGTCCTCATCCGAGATATACGACATGTCCAAAGCTGGAGATTTCGAGCCAGAGACATGTGATGTCAGTTTATCGGACGAATCGCTACATAACGAGGCTGAAACACCTGGGGGGAACCCCCAAGATGCCCCCATTACGAACATACCTGGTTCTCGCAACACAAGTGCGGTTCATATAAACCCAGCTGTCCGTTCAGTCAGCGGGTCTGTATCTTCCCAGTCTTCGGTTGCATCTAATGCACCGTCCAGCATCCAGACTTCATCAGTTAGCAGTTCTGCCACAGTAAGTAGCTGCAGCTCCCGCTTTAGGGTCATCAAACTAGACCATAGCACAGGTGAACCCTTCAAAAGAGGTAGGTGGACTTGCACCGAGTTTTACGAGCGAGAGACGGAAGCTTCTTTGTCCGCCCGGACTGTGGAAAGCGCTAAACATGCAAGCGCCGCGGATCACAGCTCGGACAGAGACGGACTAGGAGCCGCCGGAAGTTCAGTGGCTGTGCATGTTGGCTCTTCAACATCTGCAGCAGAACCTCACACAGATAGTGGCTACATATCTGCACCTTCGAACCCACCTGTGGAGCTTCAGCAGCAAACCCTAGGCATCTCGCTGCAGGGATTAGGACTTGCAGCCCAGAATGCCCATATCAAATCTCCAGACATTGCTTTGGCAACTCAACCGTTTTTCCCAGGCAAACAGGTGCCGAAACCTGGGCAGATTCTTCAGAGTGTTATACCACCGGTCTCTGTTGCTTCACTTCCGCTCATGAACCAGGGTCCGTCACCTGCTATGACTCCCGCAGCGCCGGGAAGCATCGCTCGCATGCTCGGATTAGTTCCCCAGCCCGTGGACGGCAGAGGGCTTCCCATCAGCCAGCCGGAGCATGTTCAAGGGCTTTTACAACAGTCGGGCATCAGCACAGCTCTAGGGACCGTGTTGGCTGCAGCTGTTGCACAGCAGGCACCAGTGCCGCTAATTCAGCCGGCGGTAACCGTGTCTGTCAGCCCCCTTGCTGGGGTCCCCGGTGTGCAAAATGTGCCTGCTGTTATGCCCAGTGCCTCTAATGCCCCCCAGAGCATGCCAAAACAGACGCAGCAGAATCCGCCTCAGGGAGTCCACGGCGGGTTGCTAGGAGGACTAGGTGCCCAGACGACCCCCGTTAACTTTAGCCAGCTTCCCACCGGCGAGGAGAACCAGAGGAGGCCCGACGGGCTGCTCCAGAGCTCTGTGTTTTTACCAAAAGATGCCATCAAACCCCTGAGTCCAGAGGGCTTGCAGCTTCCCACACCTGCTGTCAACAGCCTGTTTGGAATAGCTATTCCCATTGATGGGGATGAGGACAGGTAAACCTTAACTCTTGATGAAAAGTAGTTTAAGTAATTAATCAAATATGTCTCAGGTGAACCATTTTGCAGTTGCTGCAAATATTTCCTTTTGAAAGCACGTTATCTTGAAAATATGAGTGACTACACTTGTCCTGGGGGCCCCCTAAATTATCCTTTTTATTCTTCGGTGACGCATTTGTATGTTTATTAAAATGTAAATCAGGGCCTGAAGGGTCACTGACCCATAGAGTTAAGCTCCACACCTAATTAAACACCTGAACCAGCCGATCAAGGTTTTCAGGATTGCTAGAAACTTCCAAGCAACTGCGTTAATGTAGGTTGGAGCGAATTTCCCGGGAACAGGATTGAACACCCCTCAATCTCTATTTTATTTTTATTACATTTTTATTAAAGCCACAGAAACACATTTTTGGACTACGACGAATACTGAGAACTTGGTAAATGTGGAAAAAGGTCCATTTCACATTTTGAATTTCACCTTAATTTTACACATCTGCTTAAAATCAACCTCTCTCTCTTTAGATTATATTGACATCCAAAAAAAGACGGTGGTCTCCAGCTCAGGAAGCCTGTTTGTGAACTTAAAAAGCGAAAAAATTTAACAATCTTTCAAATCATGTTATACCAGATGTTTTGAGCTAGCCAAACTTACTACAAGCCTGCTATATTTTATTAGGTATTCTAATATTCTAGCTGTGCGAGGAGTTGAAGTAATCCTGAACATCTTAAACTCTGCAGTACTTAAGCTCTCCAGGAGCTTTTTACTCAAATATGTAAAAGTCATTTATTCACCTCCATGTCGTACTTAACCTGTAAGACTTTTCTTTCAAATGCAGAACACAAAAGCTGTCAGTGGGGTTTAAAACAACAACAACACAAAGGTTTTAGTTGAATAAGTTAATATTTAATAACTGGTTACTTTACTGTAAACGTGAGAGGAAACATAAAATCACCTTGACAAGCATCAGGTTTTTTACACACAGTTATTTCCCCTGTCCTGCAAACCACTTCACACTTGTGTGTGTGTGTGTGTGTGTGTGTGTGTGTTTTTTAAAGGCAGCCTGTGGTTCTGAGCATTTCATTGGTAAAGCCTTTGGAAAGTTTGACACAAGTGTCTGACTCAAGTGATCTTGTTTTGTGTTTGTGGAAAAAATTCAGCACTGCCCAGTTCCTAAAGATTTGTTTTGGTGCCACTGTTTCCTCCTCGCATGCTTTTCACCAGAAGTTGAGCTGTTTATTTAGACCGATTAGGTGATGTTAGCGTGTGTTTCCTATCTCGTGACCCGCAGAAGCTGCCCTCCGCTCTGTGCACTAACACTGATAAGGCCTTAAACATGTGTAACATCTGCATGATGTTATGCTGCACATGGACGTTGTTTACTGTCAGCAGTTGCTAGGAATCCAAGAAAAATCTGTACATTCTGTTCTGAATACCGCATGCTGTGAAGACGCTCCGAGATGAACCTGTAACCTATACAGGTGTAGATTTAAATATATTAGTTTAGATTAGTTAATTATTCAGCTTTTTTATTCTAATGCTGCTTTAATGACAATTCAGCACAAATTATTTAATATTTTTAGAATTACAGTTCTTCTAATGATTATATTTGTTGCACTAGATGCTGGTCTAAAATAAGCAAAATCACTGGTATAAGGCTGCTTTAATTTTGGTGCAGCACAGATTAGGGAACGAAGACACAGAAAGAAAGTTTGACTTCCAGTCGATGTCTGTTTTTCAAAATGCTTGGAAATATTGCAACATGGGTGGCAAATGTTATCGAGGGTAAAGGAAAGAAAAAACACATTTTTTAGCATTTATTGATGGTAGCTCATATCCTTTTCCTCTGTTGTTGGCATAAATGCATGTTTGAGAAGTCAGATTTACCAAAATGATTGGAAAGTAGACGACCCCCTAGGTCGTCCAGTATGAGGATGAATTTGTTTCTTCATCCGATTCGGAGAAATGTAGCATTACATCACTTGTCCGGTAATGGATGCTCCTCAGTGAATGGGTGCCGTCAGAACGAGAGTCCTAACAGCTGATAAACAGCATCATCCATCCATAAGTAGTCTACATAATTAAACCATCAGTTATCTCATGAAGATTGATCAGTTTAAAATGGCATACTGGGATATTTTTATCAGCTGGCACCCATTCATTTATTCCTACACAATTTCTCCAAATCTGTTCCTATGCAAAACCAAGCTCATCTACATCTTGGCTGGCCTGAGGATGAATTGATCTTCTGTTAAAGACGTCTTTTCTCCCACCTCGCGCATCAACATTTGAGTAGCTTATCTAAAGATTATAGAACCAACCGAGGATGATGCGAGATTTCTCGGTAGCATATCCTCCTTCACTAAATAGCCAGGAAATGGCGCCCGATTATTTTGACTTTCACTCATCACTTTCTGTTCCCCTATAAACACCATAAGAAAGAGGAAGTGACCTTTTAACAGATATAAATATATGAATCGCTTTATTGACTGAAATGGCATCACGGTTGAGTGCGTCAGGATTTGTAGAGAATGCTCTACAGGGTTTGAAAACAGCTTAGCTTTGAATGTGTCTGAACAGTTACAGATTTTGCTCTTGTGAGCAGGTGTGGACTGATATTTTATTCCTCACAGTAATGGTGCAGGTGAGTCAGTCCTTTCATGACTCTCTTGACAGTTAGGCGTTTGTATATGTTATGCCATCATGCTTTCATGTTTTGGAAGACGTGCCCTTGTTCATTAAAGCATAGACCTAAGAGCTGAGTCTATACCTGACTCATGAAGCTGAAACATTAGAATGTGTGCTCAATTTTTTACAGGCATGTGACATTTCTGTCATCGGAGTCGAAGGTCGAAGAAACCATGTTAAAACCTCAGATTACTACTGAAAAGAGGCACAATTGCAATGCATTTAATAATTTGTTAATCGAAATATCATGGATCAGTTAAAAAAACTGGTCTGTTATTTAGAACCGATTCTTTGTACCGCTGTCTGTTTCAAGCGAATTTAAAGGGATAGTTAACCCAAAAATACTCACCCTCATGTCGTTCCAAACTAGTAAAACCTTCGTTCATCTTCAGAACACAAGTGAAGATCATTTTGATGAAATCTGAGAGCTTTCTGATCCTCCACAGACAGCAACACAACTGACCCGTTCAAGTCCCAGAAAGGTCTTAAAGACTTCACTTAAAAAGTCCATCTGGCCTCTGTGGTTCAACTGTAATTATATATAGCTGCTTGAATACTTTTTGTGCACAAAAAATAGCAAATATCTTAATATGTGTTCAAAGGACTTACGGGTTTGGTACGACATGCGGGTGAGAAATTATGGACAGAATTGTTTAACTATCCCTTTAAGTTGACAGCATTTCCATTAAGCGATGCTATGTGAATAAAAGGTCATTTTTCCCTATCACAATAAGTAGATTTTTATGTATAAATATATATTCAGATAGTTGTATCTAAGCCAAATATTGTCTCATTTGAACTATCCATCAATAGAAAGCTTATTTGTGACCCTGGACCACAAATACAGTCTTAAGTCGCTGGGGTTTATTTGTAGCAATATCCAAAAATACATTGCATGGGTCAAAATTATAGATTAATAAAATCATTAGGAAATTAAGTAAAGATCATGTTCTGTGAAGATTTTTTGTAAAATTCCTACTGTAAACATATCAAAATGTCATTTTTGATTAGTGAAATGCATTAAGATATTCATTTGGACAATTTTAACGGTGATTTGCTCAGTATTTTGATTTTTTTTTTGCACCCTCCAGTGTTTCCCACAGGATTTTGAGAGACTTTGGCTGGCGATGTCACATTAATTAGCATACGTATGTGACGTCATTGCGTCAGTTTGCGTTTAGATTCTGTTGCATACTGTAATACAACTGAATGCCCAATAAAGCTGTTCACATTGTATTTTACACAACAAGTATAAATAGTAAACATTAATACTACACAGGAATCACTCTCAGTGTACTCCTTAAAGCCTGATTTATTATCG